>JBAPGN010001372.1:0-23424 GCA_037355405.1 Vitis amurensis | reverse complement strand
CGAAAAATCACTCATCTTCAATGTTTCTGTATTCATATCAATAATTGCATTTTCTGCAAAATTATGTCTAGTTACTTATTTGATTCAAAAAATAAAAAAATAAAAAATCACTCATCACCAGCAGAGGCAGTAAGCCGAAATCAAGCTATCAAGAGTTCTTCAAATAACAAAAATTTTCAAATTTTGATAGAAAAAGAAAAAAAATTTCTTAGAATGCCTTTTCGGTTTAATATCTTCTTATGACTTTTCACGTTTATTACATTTGATTACATAAATTAATATATGTTTAAAGAATAGAGATAATAACATTATAACAAATTCACATCGTGATATCTTTGATAACAATAAATAATAATAATTATATTCAAATTTTTTTTAATATTTTTATAAGAAAAAATTTACAAAAAAGGTTATCTTGATGTAATAAATTCATGTCATGTGTTGTTATAATAAATGAAATTATATAAATCATTATTCATTTTATATAACTTTATATAAAAATAATTAATTATCTTTAAAAATAATTTATAAATAGATTCATTTTTATATAATAAATTTAAATTTATTTATATTAAGGAATAAAATTGTTAATTAGCTTCTTGAGTATAAAAACATGTTTTCACTAGGTGATTGAACTTACATATTAGTTTATATATATATTGTAATAGAATAAAATTAATTTCATTGTGTTGTAAGTGTAAAATGTTTACAAGATAACCAATTAGTGATATAAATTAATATTGATAATAATTAAGCATTATTTTTATACTTTATTTCCAAAGATTTTAGTATGCCACAATCTGCCATCATCGGATCCTGAGTGGGAAAATTGATCAAAAACGCCTCAAATAAAAATCATGCCCAAGAGAGCCCACATGGTTTAGTCCAAGTTAGGACTACTTTGACCCCTCTCGTCATGCTAGTTTATCATTCCCTAATCCTTCCTTCTTCTTCATATAATGCTCATCTCCCTCTTCTAGATAGTACTTATCATACCTAATTACACTGCCCCAAAATTCCCAGAACTACAAAGATGATCATTAAAATAGTTCATTTTGTCATTCTTTATTTCCCCTATGTTTGTTTGGTGGCTAAGAAATGGTGAACAGAGGAAAAGAAAATCAAGAAGTTAGAATCTTATTCATCATTCAACTTGTAAGTGAGGATTCTAATTCTTCATTTCCTTCACAAATGTCTCAAACTTAAATGGAGATACCATTGTTTCCCCCACTTTTCTCTTATTAGTCATTGCCTCTAAGATGAGAATTGGTGAATTGAATAATGACAAAACTGCTCACATTTTTTGTTCCATTTTGTACATTACTTCTTCTCAATTCATTCAGTTCATGCAACCATCATAATACCAAATCATAGTTGATGTTCTGACTTATTTATACAGAAGTGTACTTTCGATATCTTTAAAAATTATACTAATAAGTGTATAACATAATATTTTTGTCTCATCTCATATTCTTATAATATCCATTATTCCAGCAATCTAGATTTCTTTTATGAAGTCCGCCCCAACTACCTTAACATTTTCTTATATTGATATTTAATAGACCACAAAGAATATACCTTCTAGGCATCGTTGACAAAAAAATATTAAAATATGATGATGGACGACCCGTAAAGAAAGCAAATAGAAGTAGAAATGGAACACTTTCAAATCTGATGCAAAATTATTATATTCTCATAGAATACACTTTCTTCAATACCCTATAAATAATAATAATAACTAAATTTATTTTACAATTTATTTATAAAATTTCAAATATTCTGATTTACTGTTGGTGATGATGTGAACCAAATCTGCAAAATTCAAAGAGGAAACCAAGAAAAATTCGGAATGGAAATAAAAGAGATTCGTTTGTTAGAGACTTGCAAATTCAATGTCTTAAAACAGAATTACACACTTTCTGATAATTGCAACAGTTAAATGTGTCTGCTTTCATATACAACTCGAAAAAAACTATAAAGAGACAATCTCCTATTTATATCCTTACAAACCAATTTGTGTTCCCCTCCAAAGTTGGTCTCCTCATTACATATGTTTTTGATTTTCTAACACTAAAAAATTTGAAAATTTTGACTATTATAACATTTGAAACTCAACCAGAAAACTGAAAAATTGTGAATGTTACAGGATCGGTCGACCGGTAGGGGCACCCATTTGCTCGACCGGTAGTGACACTGGCCAATCGATTCTAATTTTGTCCAAGAAACGGTCAAACGCGGGCTAGCTCCATTTGCTCTACGGAAATGCCACTGTCAGCCGTTCTATTTGAGTTTCAAGCTTCCAAAAATGAAGTTGTTGGACTTTTTAGTGCAAAAAGAATAGGCCGAGGCACGTGTTATCGGACCTAAGTCCATATAGGTCCTTACCCCTCTAAAAACTTTGGTGCTCTTCAGGGCCCAACCTAAGGTGCAGGTATAGCTCTTATAAGCTATTGAAACTTTCTATAAGTGTCCAATGTGGGATACTAGTTTCATTCCTTTATAAACTAGTCTTTAAAGTGAAACTTTTAATGAGTTTTCAATGTGGGATACTTGTCCCACATTTGTTTCTCATTACACCATTAACACACAATTCATATTCTTTTCATTCACCAATTTTCCAACACTTACTCCATGAATTCAATGGAAGGAATGTGCTGGACTTTAGGAAAATCCTCTCCTCCTCTGAGTCTGTCGAGTAGGATTGTCTCTGGCATCCCACTTACCTCCATTTTCTGGAATGAACCTCAATCCATCAGGATCTTCCTTCAGTTGTTGACACTTCATGATCCTCAAATTGCAGAGACTGTGCGTGGTTCCTTCATTCACTCTCCACTTCTCCACATTGGGGAAGAGAGAAAGAGACAAATATTTGAGCTGTGGAAAGCCATTGTCTGAGCAAACCGTTTTCATGCCAATGAATGTTTCCGATTAGTGACGAAGAAATTTTAAGTGAAGGTAGCTTCTCAACGTACCATTGGGTCTTCCCAAGATTAGAGGCCCCGCCCACAAAAATAGCTTTGGTGAGGCCTTAAGGAAAGCATTTGTGCTCTGTAACCTCGGATGCCGCAGCGAAGATACAGTTCTAAGAAAAAGATCATTGATGACAAACCGAGAGCATGCCTTAAAACCTTCCTCAATCCTCCCACTGAAAGAAGTAATACAAGGAACAAATCCTCTGTAAACGGGCTCGCGGGATGAAGATTACCTCCAATTGTTCAATGCTTTTTAACATGAATAATTGCAATTTGCGAAGATTTTTCAATTTGACAAGATTTTCTACACAAAACATTGTTTGGATTCAATGTACCTCAGGAATCTCCAAATTGGCTCAGCGTGTCCAGCCCAACTTCTCACAGATTTATTTTATCTCCAGGAAGATATCAGATGTCTCAAATTGTTGCATTTTCCATAGCAGATTGGATTTGTCCCCGCTTCTTATACTTCAATATGAAAAATTTTGGAAAGGCCTAAGTATTCAGGCATCTCAAATGCCTATGGCAACACTCATTCTACTGTAACTAAATCACAGTACCTCAGTGGAAAGATTCCCTATTGTTGTGGAACTGCTTCTTTATCCAAATCCTTCAAAGTCCAAAAGACTGAAGTAACTTAAAATTTGAAAGCCAGTTTCAGTTTCTCCCAATCTTATCCCAAGTCATGAAAAATATAAAAGACCTTGATGGGCAAAATTTTTCATGTTTGGGATAATATATTGACGCCTTATCCAAGCGGATGGCTAGTCTACGGACTTAAACAGTACTTTGCCTTACTAGTGACACCATGGAAGAAGAAGAGAAATCACCTATTGCAGTCTTGTTTCCATCCTGGAGATGAATGACTTCCAGAAAGTTCTCTTCTTTTGCCTTTGACAAGCATAAGTCTCGCATAAGGTCATGAAGACGACAAGTTGTTACATTACCACTCAAGCTCCTTTTACCTGCTCGTACCTATCTATCAGCTCACCTAAGTAACGCTCTGCGAGATCTTCCACTCTTTCTCCCTCCACAGGGCCTACTATTCCTTCAGCCACCATTCGCTCAATTTTGGTGGTATGTCCAACATCCTCTGGAAATACCTAATAGAAAACATGTTTCAATTGTATGCAAGCCATAGTAACTCAAAGCTAACACCTCAGATCCCCTCATTCTCTTGCATGACTTTTACCCCTTTAATATACCAATTCGATAACATCAATTTCCACTACTGTAGCAATCATATATTAAATTCCTTGCAAAACATCTTGTGCATCTTGATAGAACCCAAGCAAAACCATCAAAACTCCTGACTGACCGGATATAAACCTCCTGGCAAGTCGCCTAACCACACCCATCCCACAATTTGAAACAAGTCATTCGTCTCTCACAATCGATCCCCAATTCGCTTATCCTCTCCTCCAAGCAACAATCCTCTTCAACCATTAAAGTCCCTTCAGCGCAGTGCCCCAATAAACTCAATTCTATCACCTTTCTCCCCCAACTCCATAATTTCTAACTTCTGTAGTCTCAACTTGATTGAAACCTTATCTAAACCAACCTTCCTATCAACTTTAAATTTCTGAGCCCACCTCCAGCACTCAACCTTGAGACAGAAACCCTCCACCACATCCTCAGCATCGAGCAACTTCTCTTATCCTCGACCAGTTCGGACTTCTGGTCTTCTCTTGGCATCGCATCTTCTAAAAACACTGCATCCTCATGATCATCTGCATCGCTGGGTTCACTCCACCTCCACGAATCTGATTTTGAATAAAAATCACCAAGCTTCTACAAAAATGAAACAACTCTTCAACATTGTTTTTAGAGGAGTGTAACAACCAAACATAGACATCGCGATAATGGTAAGGAACAATCACACAAGAACAAACAAAATTTACGTCATCAAATATCTACTCACGGCAACAACATTCTATTTCACTATTGAAACACTCATTGACCTCTCTAATTTTCCCAACCATATTAATTAAATTCCTAATACAACAACCCAACATCAAAAACCTATTACCTTTACCAAAATAGCTCAACAATATTAAAAAAAACCCAATTAACTCACAATCTCCCAACCTTAATTTTTCTTCTTCTTTCAATTCCAATATAATAAACTATTCTCTTAACCCCGAAGCCTCAACTAAACCTTTACAAACTACCATAAATGGTCGTGGAAATTCGCAATGTAAACAAAAGGACTTTTCGCCCAGAGATTGCTATGCAGAAAAATAGAAGTGATTCAAAACAATAACTACGAAATCTTTCGCACCCGCACTTATGACGCAACATACAGCCACAGCAATAATTGGAACTTGCAAAGAACGGATGGAGACATAGTAACAAAACACCTTTTGTCTTCCCCGGTACAGTGCCACATGTCACCGAAGAAAAGCTATTGCAAAGGATAGACCAAGCCATTCAATATGTTATTCCTCCTCATATAAAAACAGATTCTTTGAGCCGATATAGCATCGAAAAAACTTCATGCGGCCTGAAGCAACGTATCAAACACTCATGCTTATCTGGTCCGAGCATCGCACATCGATATGCAAATTAGAATCCGAACCCCAAGGTATACTCCAAAAGTAAAACCCAATACAATTCCATTTCGTGGACCTTGAAAACTAATTTGGTAGTCCTCGTCGATCACTGCTCATGTAGTGATGGCCCAAGCTTCGAGAACCAGACTAATGTAATGGCGCAATGAATTATGTCATACTTCTAAGGTGTATTTGCGAAGCTGGGAGAAAGGTACCTAACGCGTCGTGTGTGGCCTTGTGACTAGAAGAAATAAGCACCCTAATCCATCCCATATTCATATTCGAGAATGATGAACCTTGGATAGAATACTGCTAAGTTATATCGGCCAGAGGGAATGGACCCTAAAATTCTTGTGAATTCTTGCTATTCTCCCGGTCCTACTAGTAAACTTTGGAATTCATCCGTGGCCTCACCAGAAGCCCTAGTATGTTGTCAGAGGGGTCAGATGCTCCAATGGATAAAAATAGTCGTAAATAGCATCCGACATCTTCCACGAACTAGCCCGATGGATTCGATCCAGAACTAATTCCACGCACGTTCCCCCATACCAAGTATACCAGTTCAACGTAGAACCAAGAAGTGACCAATCACGGAGACCTATAGCCGACTATGTGGACTTTGATGATTAATCCGCTTTCCATACAACTAATAATCCTGTGCCTTATTGCTGATATTTACGCAACTGTTGCTCTGAAGCATATACGCACGAGAGGAACAAAGGTGCGAGTCTAAGGAGGCGATATCGCCAAGGAAGTAACAAGCGTACCGAAAAAATGCCACTTAGTTACCCATGTGATAAGACGCCCCAACCTAATGGCAAATCATGCAGAAAAGAATCAAACTGGTCCGAGTCTGTGGCCTTTCCTGAAGGAGTGGTGCGACACCTATCCGATTCTGTAAATTGGCTTTTCAAAATAAAGCCGATGAGGAGCCGATATCTATGCAGATGAAACACCTAAGCTATTCAACCAAGGCTTTGGCGAAGGGTTTACCATCCTCACAAAAGGAGTGGGAAGAGTAACATACAATCCGAAACATTGTTTCACCCTGCTGCCATGTAAGCTAAATCTAATCCGCCCGGTCCTCTTCACCGCCGATGGAGTCAGTTTTAACTTTGGAAGTCTTGACTCAACTTTGATATAGTTAAAACTCCGCTTAATTTAACATGGAAATCTAGCAAGAGATGGAAAATTATTAATATATGAAACACCTAATGTAGGAGTTGTTAATATCTATAAAGTACTGAATGCACTGCTTACGATGACTTTCCTTAGATGAGAAGTATCCCTCTAGTCCATGGTGTTAGTGAAGCCTAGATCTCTAGCTATGTGACAAGAGCTCGTGTCGAATTGTGCATTACTGGTTTCTCATGAAGTTGTATGCTTGAATTCTGTAGAGTGACATGTAAGCAATGTGTCTTTAAGCTCTCTAATAACACTATCTTACTGGTTCATCTTATCCTTATCGGTTGACTATATGTGGTATTGAACCATATCGACGCAGCTAAGAATCGAGCAGAAATTTTAACAACGATAAACAGTTGCTTGAGCTACTGCACTACTATTAGAATGTACTACAATCAATCTCTATTAGCGTGCTCCAGCCTAAAGACATCATCACATACGTGTTTACAGAGAGGATTTTTTAATGGTACAGCCAGAGACCGATAGGTTCTTGTGCCTTATGTAGTCTCTTCACAGCCAGAACCAAATAACACCGAACAAATCTATAATTCGCGCACCGACTTTCCATAATTGTGCATCACCTAACCGATGAGATACCTCCATTAAGCTCAACATTTTAATTTTACATAGTACATTTGCCTAAGCACTGATTAGGAGTGGCAGATACATGCAAGAGTGTTGCCTTTATCTCTAGCTGTGGTTGGTAGTTTTAATGTATGCTATGGGTGCACTAGACCAGTCTTGTTTGCTGTAGCTGTTGTAAGCAGATTCAGAGTAATCCGGTAAAGCTCATTGGGAAAAAGCCGTCAAGTGGATTATGCGATATTTGAAGGGTTCAAGTAGTGTATGCTTAGTGTATGGGAATGGTGATGTATCTAGTGGATTGGTTAGTTTACTGATTCTGATCATGGAGGAGATCTCATGAAGAGAAGATCATTGACCTGGTTATATTTTCACTCTGTCTTGGGTGTGCTATTAGCTGGAGAGCTTCTTTGCAGCCAACAGTTGCTTTGTCTACAACTGAAGCGGAAATACATGTCCTTGACAGAAGGGGTGAAAGAAGGTATGTGGTTAAATGGTTTTCTGCAGCTTGGGTTTGAATTATGTCTAAGCCGGGTTATCTATTTGTGATAGTCAAAGTGCTTTGTGTTGGCAAAGAATCCTGTTTATCATGAGAGGACAAAACATATTGATGTTAGGTGAACTTTATTCGTGATGTGATCGAAGAAAAGTTATTCTCCATTGAGAAGGTTGCCACGGAAGTTAATCCTGCCAGATATGTTGACTAAGCCAATTACTACTGGAAAAGTTCAAGCATATGCTTGGACTTGGTGAATGTTTGCAAAGTTTGAGCTTGAGGCCCTTCGGGGCGTAGCAGATGAGTAGTTCTATATTCTGAATTGAAAGAAGAAAGAAAACTCAATTCAAGGTGGAGAATTGTTGAGTTGAATTGATTTTTTCTTTATAATATGTTGAAGCTATCCTTGTAAAACATGGGCTAAGGCTAAATGGGCCGAGTCTTATTGTTTTAAATGGGTTTTAGGGTTAGGGTTGGTATATGATAACTAGAACTCTTGTAAACTCTATAAATAGGTGGCTTGGGAAAACATATGTAAGAAAGAAGGTGCATGAGCTGTCTTTCAATAGTGAAATAGAATTGCTCGCTCTCTGCCCGTGGACGTAGATCACTTTGATCGAACCACGTAAATCTTGTGTTTGTTCTTGTGTGATTGTTTTCTTCCATTATTCCGCGATTCTATTGTTTGCTTGCTTAACACTTCCTCTCACCAAAAACAAATGGCTGAAGCAGTTGTTTCATTTGTTGTAGAAATGCTTGGTGATTTGCTCATTCAAAAATCAAGATTCCGATGGAAGGTGAGTGATCACCTCCAGCAGATGCAGACTGAGCTCATGAGGATGCAGTGTTTTTTAGAAGATGCAGATGCCAAGAAGAAGACCAGAAAGTCCGGAACTGGGTTGCAGAGATAAGAAGAAGTTGCTCATGATGCTGAGGATGTGGTGGAGGTTTCATTCTCAAAGTTGAGTCTAGGAGGAGTGGAGCAAATCCAGAAAATCTTCACAAAGCTTGATAGGAAGGTTGGTTTAGATCAAGGATATCCAAATCAAGATCTCAGACCTCACAAGAAGTTTAGAAACTTATGGCATAGTTGGGAGGAGAAAAGGTGATCAGAACTTGAGTTCTACATATAGGCGGCCACTGCAGCTGAAGCGGACTTATTCCCACATGGTTGAAGAGGATATTGTTGGCTTGGAGGAGAGGATAAGCGAATTGGCGGAATCGATTGGTGAGAGGACGACAAGTGGCCAACTTGTTTCAATTTGTGGATGGGGATGTGTTTAGGCAAGACCCTTGCCAGAAAGGTTTATCATCAAGGTCAAGTCAGGAGTCCTTTTGATGGTTTTGCTTGGGCTTACATATCACAGCAGTGCCAACCAAAAGATGTTTTGCAAGGAATTTTAATATATCTGACCTCTGCTACCAGTAGTGAGAAGATTGAGATTTCTCATACGAAACATTGGATCATATATAAGAAGGGGTAAAGTCCATGAAGAAGCACATGAGGGGATATCTGAGGTGTTAGCTTTGAGTTACTATGGCTTGCCATACCAATTGAAACCATGTTTTCTCTATTTAGGTCATTTTCCAGAGGATTTTGACATACCCACCCAAAAATTGATGCGAATGGGTGGCTGAAGGAATAGTAGGCCCTGTGGAGGGAGAAAGAGTGGAAGATCTCGCAGAGCGTTACTTAGGTGAGCTGATAGATAGGTACGAGCAGGTAAAAGGAGCTTGAGTGGTAATGTAACAACTTGTCGTCTTCATGACCTTATGCGAGACTTATGCTTGTCAAAGGCAAAAGAAGAGAACTTTCTGGAAGTCATTCATCTCCAGGATGGAAACAAGACTGCAATAGGTGATTTCTCTTCTTCTTCCATGGTGTCACTAGTAAGGCAAAGTACTGTTTAAGTCCGTAGACTAGCCATCCGCTTGGATCAAGGCGTCAATATATTTATCCCCTCAAAACATGAAAAATCTTTGCCCATCAGGTCCCTTTTATATTTTCATGAACTTGGGATAAGAAATTGGGAGAAACTGAAACTTGCTTTTCAAAATTTTAAGTTACTCAGTCTTGGACTTTGAAGGATTTGAGATAACAGAAGGCCAGTTTCCTACAACAATAGGGAATCTTATCCACCTGAGGTACTTGAATTTAAGTTACAGTAGAATAAGAGTGTTGCCATAGGCAATTTGAGATGCCTGAATACCTTAGGCCTTTCCCAAAATTTTTCATACATTCTGAGTATAAGAAGCGGGGGACAAATCCCAAATCTGCTATGGAAAATGCAACAATTGACGACATCTATATCTTCCTTGGAGATACAAAATAATCCATGCTGAGAAGTTGCGGCTGGACACGCTGACCAACTTGGAGATTTCTGAGGTACATTGATCCAAAACAAATGTTGTGTAGAAAATCTTGTCAAATTGAAAAATCTTCGCAATTGCATATTCATGCTATAAAAAGCATTGAACAATTGGAGGTAATCTTCAATCCCCCGAGCCCCGTCTTACAGAGGATTTGTTCCTTGTCATTACATTTCTTCAGTGGGAGGATTGAGGAAGGTACTTTAAGGCAACTGCTCTCGGTTTGTCATCATGATCTTTCTAGACTGTATCTCGCTGCAGGCATCACCAGGTTACCAGAGCACAAATGCTTTCCCTTAAGGCCTCACCAAGCCTATTTTGTGGGCTCTAAATCTTGAGGGAAGACCCAATGGTAACGTTGGAGAAGCTACCTCACTTAAAATTTCTCTCACTATCGGAAACATTCATTGGCATGAAAACGGTTTGCTCAGACAATGGCTTTCCACAGCTCAAATATTTGTCTCTTTCTCTCTTCCCCAATGTGGAGAAGTGGAGAGTGAATGAAGGAACCACGCACAGTCTCTGCAATTTGAGGATCATGAAGTGTCAACAACTGAAGGAAGATCCTGATGGATTGAGGTTCATTCCAGAAAATGGAGGTAAGTGGGATGCCAGAGACAATCCTACTCGACAGACTCAGAGGAGGAGAGGATTTTCCTAAAGTCCAGCACATTCCTTCCATTGAATTCATGGAGTAAGTGTTGGAAAATTGGTGAATGAAAAGAATATGAATTGTGTGTTAATGGTGTAATGAGAAACAAATGTGGGACAAGTATCCCACATTGAAAACTCATTAAAAGTTTCACTTTAAAGACTAGTTTATAAAGGAATGAAACTAGTATCCCACATTGGACACTTATAGAAAGTTTCAATAGCTTATAAGAGCTATACCTGCACCTTAGGTTGGGCCCTGAAGAGCACCAAAGTTTTTAGAGGGGTAAGGACCTATATGGACTTAGGTCCGATAACACATGCCCTCGAGCCTATTCTTTTTGCACTAAAAAGTCCAAAAACTTCATTTTTGGAAGCTTGATACTCAAATAAGAACCGGCTGCACAGTGGCATTTCCGATAGAGCAAATGGAGCTCAGACCGGTTGACCGTTTCTTGGACAAAATTAGAATCGATTGGCCAGTGTCACTACCGGTCGAGCAAATGGGTGCCCCTACCGGTCGACCGATCCTGTAACATTCACAATTTTTCAGTTTTCTGGTTGAGTTTCAAATGTTATAATAGTCAAAATTTCAAATTTTTTAGTGTTAGAAAATCAAAAAACATATGTAATGAAGGAGACACAACCTTTGGAGGGGACACAACACTTGGTTTGTAAGGATATAAATAGGAGATTGTCCTCTTTATATCAGTTTTTTTAGAGTTGTATCCTGAAAGACAGACACCATTTACTGTTGCAATTATCAAGAACAGTGTGTCAAAATTCTGTCTTTAAGACATTGCAATTTGCAAGTCTCTAAACAAACGAATCTCTTTTTATTTCCATTCGAATTTTTCTTGTTTCCTCTTTTGAATTATTGCAGATTTGTTCCATCATCACCCCAACAGTAAGAATCATGAATATTTGACAAATTTTTAATAAAAATAAAATTGTAAAATAAATTTTAGTTATCTATTATATTATAGGGTATTTGAAGAAAGTAGTATCTCTATGAAGAATATTAATATTTTGCATCCAGATTGAAGTGCTTCCATTTCTAACTTCTTATCTTGCTTTCCTTTCCGGGGTTCCATCATCATATATTTAATATTTTTTCACAACAATGCCTAGAAGGTATACCCTTGTGGTCTAAATTAATATATCTAATATAAGAAAATGTTAAGGTATTGGGCCGGTACTTCATAAAAGAAAATGTAGATTGCTGAATAATGGCATAAGTTATAAGAATATGAGCAATGAGACAAAAAAATATGTATGTTATACCACCTTATTAGTATAACCTTTTTAATAGATATCGAAAAAGTACACTTCTGTATTATAGTCAGAACATCAACATATGATTTGGTATTATGATTGGTTTGATGAACTGACATGATTGAGAAGAAGTAATGTACAAAATGGAACAAAAAAATGTGAGAGATTTTGATCATTAAACTTCAATTCACCAATTCTCATCCTTAGAGGCTACATGGACTAATAACGAGAAAAAGTGGGGGGAAACAATGGTATACAATCCATTTAAGTTTTGAGAAATTGTGAAGGGAAATGAAGAATTAGCATCCTCCACTTACCAAAGTTGAATCGAATGAATAAGATTCTAACTTCTTGTTTCTTTTCCCTCTGTTCCCACCATTTCTTAGCCACCAAACAAACATAGGGGAAAATAAAGAATGACAAAATGAACTATTTTAATGATCATCTTTGTAGTTCTGGGAATTTTGGGGCAGTGTAATTAGGTATGATAGCTACTATCTACGAAGAGGGAATGAGCATTATATGAAAGAAGAAAAGGAAGGATTAGGGAATGAATAAACCCTAGCATGACGAGAAGGGGTCAAAGTAAAGTCAATTGGACTACAACCATGTGGGCTCTCTTGGCATGATTTTATTTGGAGGCGTTTTGATCATTTTCCCACCCTCAGGATACCGATATGGCAAGATTGTGGCATACTAAAATCTTGGAAAATAAAGTATAAAAATAATGCTTAATTATTATCAATATTTATATTTATATCACCTAAAATTAGGTTCATCTTGTAAAACATTTTACACTTACAAACCCCAATGACAAATTTAATTTATTTTCTATTACATATATAATATAATAAAACTATATGTAAAAGTACAATCACCTAGTAAAACATTTTATACTTCAAGAAGCTCTTAAACAAATTTTATTCCCTATAATATCAAATAAATATAAATATTATTATAATAAAAATGAATCTATTACTAATTATTTATTATAAAAGATAATTAATTAATTTATTTATCATCAAAGTTATATAAATATGAATATGATTTACTATTAATTCATTTATTATCAACAACACATGACATGAATTTATTAACATCAAGATAAACCTTTTTTTTGTCAAATTTTTTCTTTATAAAATATTAAAAAAAAAAATTTGCATATAAATTTATTATTAATTTATTTGTTATCAAAGATACACGAATGTGAATTTGTTATTAATTTATTAATCTCTATTCTTTCAAACATATATTAATATTATGTAATCAAATGTAAATAAACGAAAAGTCATAAGAAATATTAAACCCGAAAAGCACTTCTAAGAAATTTTCTTTTCTTTTATATCAAACAAGTATTGAAAATTTTGTTTATTTGAAGAACTCTTGATAGCTTTGATTCTCGCTTACTCGCCTCTGCCTGGTGATGAAGTGAATTTTTTTTATTTTTTATTTTTTTGAATCAATAAGTAAACCTAGACATAATTTTTAGCAAGAAACAATCAATTCATTGATATGAATTACAGAAAACATTGAAGGATGAGTGATCTTTCGAACGGTCGAGAATCTGGCTAAAAGAATAAGTGCAGCTATGGAATAATGCTCCAGTGCAACACAAAGGAGCATTCCAACTCCATAGCCAAGCTTAAAACCATCTTCTTATTAAAGCAATGCAAGAAACCACCGAAAAATCTGACTACTCGTGTACATTGGAGCATTTATGAACTCATAGAGCACCCCTCTCTCTCTCCTGCCTAAACACACAACAGAAAACTATTATGTATTACAGAGCAGTCCCGGTCTTGTGCATCTTGTCATCCTGTGAGGATGGAGAAGGCAACCGACGAGATGTGACCACTGCATGATAAGAAGAGGCGAGTTGGGCTACAGCTGGAACTGCAAAATGCTTTATAAAAACAATATGAAAAATATATGCAACAAATTAGGACGACAATTCCCATTTTCTACTAGTTTTTCAAATTTAGGAAACCTTTTGAAAGAATTACAACATTAACCTCAAAAGAAACAATAGAAAATTCTCCACATAATAAAAAATGTCAAATCAACAAAGTTCAAACCAAGAAAAGTCAAATGAAATAAAATTTAATCAAATTTTATTTTCTTTCCCGGGAGAGGTGGAGGAAAAGGTAGAGAAAACATCAAAATAAATAATTAAAGGTGAAACAACTGGTGACAAAAGTTAAAAAATAAAAAATCGTGACATGTGAACTAAAACAAATAAAAGAAAAAAATAAGGATATAAGTGTGGTAGGAGAAACATCGCCATCAACAAACAAATTGATACACAAAATAATTCAAAACATTGAAAATAGTGAAAAAGTTAAGATAGGTAAAATATCAAAATTTGAAATGGAAGAAACAAACAAAATAGAAAACAATAACTCAACATAAATAAATAAAAATAAAAATAAAACAATAAACGTAATTTCTTCAAAAGTGGATAAACAAATTTTTTTGATGTCATAGACAAAATAAATGTGAGGAGACAGAAAGAAAATATTACAAAACTTAAAAAATTTAATTCTCATAGAAACCCCAAATAAAACTCAATAAATTTGACCTACACAATACTGTATGGATGAAATTTTTAATAGATTCAAAAAGACTCAAAACATCATAACTATTCAAGATTTCAAAGATGAAATACAAGAAATAAAAAAGAAAATAAATCAACTAAAACAATAAAATGAACAAATAAAACAAGAAAATGAACAAGTAAGAAATTTAATACAATATAAACAAGAAAATTTTGCTGAAACATCTGATAATCAAAATCTAGGAACAATAATCCCCAATAAACAAACTCTCATAGAAACATTTATAAATACAATATTTAAAATAGATTTTCAAAGATGGTATACAAATATAAGAGTAATAGTTGAAGACTTTGAAGTAAAAATGGAAACATTAGTAGATTCAGGAGCTAATATGAATTGTATACAAGAAGGATTAATCCTTACTAAATATTATGAAAAAGCAGGATAAGAACCTTTCGATATAAATAAAGATAAATTAGACATAGAATACAAACTTCAAAATGTTCATATATGTCAAAATAATTATTGTTTTATAACTCAATTTATGCTCGTATAAAACATGATTGAATCTTTAATTTTAGGAATCTCTTTTATTACACTACTTGTGGACCCGCATTTTTCACGTGCGCCCTCACTCAATCGACGAGACTCACTTTTATTGGTGAAAAATTAGTTTTGGAAAAGTCAGAGTCGCCACTTATTTTATTTTATTTTTAAAAGGGAAAATAAAACAAGAAAGAAAACCCTAAAGAAGTGACTCCATAGTTTTTGGAAAAATGTGTCTTTGAAAAACCTAAGTCTAGGTCCAGGGATTAGGTTACTATTGGGAAGGTACCTCTAAAAGGTAGCACCATTCTAAGCCCTACAAAGGTCTCTACTGATTAAGTTGAGGGAAATGAGACAATTAATTGGTTGATTAAGGGTACCTAGGTAGACTAAGGTGATTTCAGAATTAACATATCAAGCCAAAAAATCCCATCATGATCATAAAAGAGAGTCAAAGTGTGTATTTGAACTGTTTTTCAAGCGCTATCATAAAACATCAAAGCTAGTATAGAAATATAGTACATAACATTTGTTTTATCCAAGCAAATCAAGCACACATCTAAACACCCAAGAATCACATCAAGTATGGATATAGTCATCAATAGCATACGTGTTCATAGAACTCTCGAAAGTAAGAGTGGAGGAGCATACCTTTTTCAAGATTTTTCTATGTGATGAGACTATAAGGCTTCTCAATGGATGGTGCAGATGCAAGACTTCTTAATTGATGGCGCGGCTGCAAGACTCCTCAATGGATGGTGTGGATGAAGCGGTTGCAAGACTCCTTAATGGATGGTGCGGATGGAGCGTCTACAAGGCTTAAGGATGAATGGCGGCTATGTGCTCCTACCTTGGCAACCGAATGGAGTCCCCTGCCCTCCAAAATCTGTGCGTTCCTGCTCTCTATGGAGCCGTGTGGATGGAAGACTTGATGCGTGGTTTACTTGAAGATTTCCTCAAGGATACAGGCCGTGTCTTGAATGGTAAGTGATCAAATCCTGGCCTCGCATCAGGAAAGTCGCTTGGGCTGTAACAAGTTGTTTCGTTGTCCAACAAATTCGGTTTAGAAATAGAATCTTCATGAAGGTCTTGATTGGGTACAAAAGCATCTTCGAAATGCCTTTTTCTGATCTCCAGAAATGAATCAACCAATGTCTTCGCAAATTCGAGGTCATTAATATGGTAAGGATACACCTCTACCTGTCGATCTTCATTTGTCTGAATTAGCTTCTGTAGTTCGTTTATTAGAGTAACGGTAGCCTCAGGATCATAAAAGGGCTTCCCTGGTGCATCTAAAGCAGAGATACCTTTCTGCTCATTATGTACATGAATATTTCTTTTTAGTAAATGAGAAGGTATGGTAGTCTTGGCTCCAAAATTCACCATATCCAATGCTCCCACACTCACAACTGAAGGAATCTTCTTCTCTATCATGGCGTCAAAGCGGGAACACTCACAAGCCATGACACCTCCAACTACATAATCCGCAACCTCTGTTGTTGTGATGTCCAAAACACCCTGTATAAATCCCCCTCTGAGAAGATCCTCCATAGCCCTTCCACCTGGTCCAGTGGCATGAAAAACCAGAGTCACATATCCGTCTTTAACCAATCTTTCTTTGACAGTATTTACACATGGAGTTGTAACTCCAAACATGGTTGCGCCAACAGTAAACTTTTCATTACTACTTAAAGAATCTCTGGACGCTTGGAGCCTTCCAATCACCATTCCAGCAAAAGCAGCACCAGCATTTGATAAAACAACCGTACTTACATTGTTAATCCCACATACATCCACTACTGATGGAAATAATATTAAATCTGAGGTGCCAAAATAAGGTTCAGTTTGACCACTAGCTACAGTTGATACAATAATCTTAGGCATTCCAATGGGAACAGATTTAAAAGCTGATCATATAATAGATGTGCCTCCACTTCCTCCAATACCAATTGCTCCAGCAAGAACATGATCCTCATGAGCTTCCTTAAGGTAATGTTCAAGTGCTTTACTCATTATGCCAACAGCTTTGCCTCTGTCCTCTGGCAGTGGGCCAGGTGTTTGTTCCATAGACCCAAAATAGCAAGAGAGGATATCCTTTCTGGGTATAAATATAAAATCCCCCACTGTCCATCTCGTTTTGGTGGTTAGATACATCAACAACTGTCACTTGTACCTTGGTAGTAGAATAAGTGTTAGAGATATTGTTCAAATTGGATCGAACAGACTCGGCCAAGAATCGGATCTCCTCCAGCTTCGTGTCGGCAGTTCCAATGTGGAAAACTCGGGGAGCGCCATCATTGTGGATTCAAATTCATCAAATCCCAAGTTTCTGGGAGTCCCACCATTTGGGTGTTGGGATTACCAGATAAAACTCTTTGCCTACAATACAAAGAAACGTTTTAGATATCAAGGCTGGAATCATTCTAAATAAAAAAATTGAGTTCTTATCACATGGGTGTTAGGCAAAGAGAGATTTCCCAACAATCAAACAGGTCTGGAACAAACAAACAGAGAGATAAAAAGCATCAAATAGACACCGTACCACAGAGACGGTGGTTTCAGAATGAATCAATGAGGGGAAAATTGGTACTTGGATCTTCAATACACAGCATGAATTGCATTAGAATGGAGTTGAATGAGAAAAGGACTGATCAGAGAGAGATGGTGTGGTCAGGGAAAGAAAGGGAGAGGGATGGCGGGCAGATGCAGGTGGCCGAGAAAGAGAGCCCAGAAGAGTTGGAGAATATAGAGAGAGAAACTCGTGGGAGAAAATTCCGATCGTCCTCCCCTTCTTAATGGTGCATCAATCTCATATGATATCTGATACCTCTTAAGGCAGAGTGAAGGTCTTCCTTTTTTATGGCACGATTTGCCTTTTTGGTGAAGACTCAAAAGGTTCCTCTATATCGTCCCAATACTTATTTATGCTTCTTGTGTTTTCCCATATATATATATATATATATATATATATATATAGCCTGTGGAACCTTTCTGTGAGTGTTTAGCTAGGTTGGCAATTCCGAACAAAATTCCTAAGTGTCCCCTAACTTGGCTTTGCTATTCCTATTCGGACTACTTGACTTTGAAGACTAAGACTTTACTAAGAGGCCGAGGTATGTACCCGGTTTTTAATCTTTAAATGTGTTAGAAAGTTGGAAAAAATGGTTTTTGGTGCAAGGCTTTCATTCCCCTATTTCTGGATCGATCCAGGTGTAGGGGTGGATTGATCCAACTAATGTTTTTTTTATCAAATCTTAGCCATTAGATTAAGGGCTTCTTTTTACACTTTAAAAACCAATCTTCTCTCATTTTCTGGTTAGAGAGACTGCAGAAAACGTGGGGAGAGCAGCCACACTCCAAGTGTTCTTCATTTTCTCATTTTTGTTTTCCTAATTTGGGGTTTTTTATTGCAAAGAAAATCCACTTCTCTTAATGTTTTCCTAACTAGTTTTTAATGGATTTTCTTGAGCAATAAATGGATTGATTCATTCCTTCATTCACATCTCAATCTATCATTCTATTTGGGTTTGGGTACATACCCATTTTTCTTCTTGTGTGGATTCAAGAAGAGGCCGGGATTGAGCTTGGTGCGGACTCCAAGTGTGCTCTGAAAGAAGAAGAGAGAAGCTGAAAATGAAGGTACTAGTCAAGTAGTCCGGGAAGGATTGGTTGGCTTGAGCTAGGTAAAACCTTGTACTCAGTTTTTATTCTTCATAGTGGAGTTTTTCAATCGGTGATAGGCCCATGGTTTTTTATCTCTTTGGAGGTTTTCCACATTAAAATCCGATGTTCATTGTCTCTTTCTCTCACTCTATATTTTGATTTATTTTTTAGGAGTGTTGAAGCATTTGCATGTGTTTTACATTGATAAATTGTTGGGAGAGTGTTGATGCATACATTCTTGCTTCTTAACATTAAGATAGTCTAAGGTTAGGTAATATTTGTTGGGAGAATTTCCAAATTGTTATAAAACACCTATTTACCCCCCTCTAGGTGTATTCCATTATTGAGATTCACATTTTCAATTGGTATCAGAGCAGGTTTTTAAAAGAAAAAAATCATTTTCGTCCTTGAATCTCAATCATGGAACCTCATCAAGAGGGAGCTTCCATTGGGAGACCACCATTTTTAACCAGCAAAAATTATTCTCATTGGAAAGTGAGAATGCAATATTTTCTCAAAATGCAAAGTGAAAAAGTTTGGAATGCCGTTGAATTTGGTTGGTCTCCACCTAAGGTGTTGGATAGAGAAGGAAGACCAACTAATGTTATCAAGCCTAAGTTGGAATGGGATAGAGGTGATAATGAAGCTAGTGAGAACAATGCTAGAGCCATGTATTCTATCTTTAATGCCATTAGCATGGATGAATTCTGTAGGATAGAGAACAAAACACATTGACATTAGACATCACTTCATTCGTGACTTAGTTGAAGACAAAGTGTTGTCATTGGAATATGTTCCAACTGAGGGTCAAATTGTTGATATTCTTACTAAACCTTTGGATGTGTCTAGGTTTGAATCACTTAGAAAGTCCATAGGTTTATGCACAGTCAATTGACTTTCTCTAGAACCTGTCTAGGACACCTTCTTGCATATCCTTGAGTCCTAGTTGTCTTCCTATGTTCCTAACTTTAATCAAGTTGATGTCTTTTTGTTTTGGTTCAATCCTTTCTTCATTTTTCATAAATTTTCAACATTTGTTGAGTTCATGAGAGTGACATGCTTACACTTTTGTTTAAGAGTTAAATTGACTCTTAATGATCTTAAAAGCTTCAAGATGTTTTTATCTTCATGGCTTGATTGATAAACATGATATTGAATTCTTGCTATTTTGATTTGATTAGATAAACCTCAAAGGGTTAGCTTCATTTCTTTTAAGTGAGTAAAAGCTCATGGTTGAACCTTGTGATTACATAAATTGTGAGTAATGTTCTTCATAGTCTAAATGCAAACTTATGTTTTTCTAATGAGCATTAAAAAGTGAGTAAAGTCATCCAGAATATCCTTGAGTGTTTAAGATTATTCTTCCTTGATTGTTTGCCCTCTCTTTGAAATTTAAAAAAAAAAAAAAAGGAAAAGAAAGAAAAGAAAAATATTAAGTTTCCCATAATGGTTATGGCTCCTTGGCAATGTTTCAAGAGTTAAAAAGCCTCCATTGCAAGAGTGGGACATCCCTTATGTTGTTATGTTGTAAAGGCCACCTTAGTGATCCTCAAGTTTAAAAAAAAAAAAAATGATCCTAAGAATGAAGCTCATGTTTGTGAAATCATTTCAATGCTCAATGTGAAAAACAAATGTTGTATGAATTTTTTTTGGGATGTGAATAAGTCGTGTTAAACAGAAATCCGGCCAAGAGAAGTGCAAATTGACTTCTTGGAATATTATCTTGAATTTCTCTAGGAAGGAAGTGTGTCTTGAAAATGATTTTTTGCTTTATGGGTGGATATAGGTTTATAAGTGGAAAGAAATTAACATACTCACTATTTTATGGTGTCATGAGTAAGTCTTCTTTAAGCTTAAACATACTTGTTAGAATGTTGATAATCATTTGTTTTTTACCTATTCATTTAATAAATTTGAAAGGTTCTTCAATCTTTATGTTTATTAATTTTGTCTAAAGTTAAGCTCTTGGTAGCATTCTTGTTCAATATGAATCAAGTCTAACTCATTGATTGAAAGATAAGTATGTCATCCTATTGAATCTTAGCTATGGTGAATCAAATTTTCAATGTTTGGAAAGCTTGTTGGTTTTCTTGTGTTTTTATTGTAAATTTTTTTCGTAAGTCATTTTTCAGTAGGGTGTCGATCGATCTACTGAATTTGTGGATTAATCCACTGTGGGCACAGTCTTGTGACCGAGAGCCCTTGAACGATGTGTGGATCAATCCACCAAGATCGATACCACTTGACTCCAACACTTAGAAATTTTTTTGTGAAAAGTTTCCTGCAGTTGCACAATTTTGTTCCTTCACCGAGAGCTCTTGAATGATGTGTGGATCGATCCACCAAGATCGATACCACTTATGCATTTGTGTCAAATTCCATTTTTGCCCTCATCTGGTTCAATTCCTTTGGTTTAATGAATCAGGGGTATTTTCGTAATTTTTTTATATAATTAAAAAAACTCAAAATCCCTAAACATTTTTTCTTTGTTTTATGTGAAAATTTTCAATTATGTCCCCAACTGGTTATACTCATGGGTTAAATGGATGAGGGGCATTTTGGTAATTTGAAATGTCAAAAACCCCAAATCTTGTTACTCTTCTCATTTCTTTCCAAGCCCTAGGGCTTTCGTTCCAGAGAAGAACCCTTCATCTTACCTATCACTGTCGTTTGGTTCGATTCGGCCATTGTCATTGGAAATCTTCGCCGTGCACAGCTCTCATTCTCATTTCTGTCTGTTGCCACTGTTTCGGTGTACAGTCAGCTCGTCTCGTCTCTTTTTTTTGTTTTTGTTCTCTGTTTGTCGTCGGCCTGCATTTCCATTTCCATTAGTTGACATTCGTTCCAGCTTTTCTCGTGGGATCACTGATCTGGTATCTTCCTCGTCATAGGATTGCTGATCTGGTAGCCCTTGGTCTTCTGTGTACAGGTTGGTTTTTCTTCCATTGGTGTTGTTGGTTAGTTTTTGTGTGAGATTTTCTCACACTAGGCTATTTGAGTGGATTATTTGGGAAATATGCCTCCAAAAGATCGTAAAAGCAAAGCCCCTGTTAAAGGGTCACCTTTAGAACCTCAAAAGGTGCTCGAGATGAAAATTTACCCATCATTCCTTCTATCCAGCCTCTCAGTATCCCCAAGGCTCCTGTAAAAACTTCCATTGATGGGATTCCTTTCAATGCTTTCCTGGCAAAGTTCTGTAGAGACTAGTACATCAAGGTTTATCATCAGAGGTCTCTTGTTCTTAAGAGACAACTTCATTTAGAATCTTTTCTCGACACACCAATTCCAGACTTATTTGTAGAACTAGGATGGCTTCCTCTAGCAAACTTCACTGGGTCTGCTTGTGCTTTTATTGTCTGAATGTTTTATTCAAACATTATTGAACATGACTTGGATGAGTCCTGCCTCCAGTCAAGTCTTTTTGGAATTGTTGTTAACCTAAGATAATTGCTGAAGTCTTAGGCATCCCGTTGGTTCAAGCACCCTCTGTGAGTGATTTGGAAATCACCTCTGACCTGTTGGATAGAGTGTCTATTGATTTATGGGGAGAGGTCCGAGGTCAGCTAGGCTCAGTGGTACACACTGGTAGCCTATCTCGTCCTGCTTGGGTGTTAGCTACTTTTCTATCATTCTCAGTTTATCCCTTCTCTCATCGGGCAAACATTTGTAAGAATGGTTGCATTCTCTTGTCTCGAATCCTTCATCGGGAACCCATCACCTAGCATCTTGCATCTTAGATGAGATTGAATTTTTCAAGGAGATTCTACAGTGTCTAAGAAGGAGGTTCTTCCCTATGGCATTTTAATCACACAAATCTGCCAAAGGGTTGGAGTTGTATTTCTTGTAAATTCTCCTTTTCTTATGCCAATGGGTCCCATTGATACCTTCTTCTTGGAATCGACGTAAGAGCAACGAAATTAAAGGGTGCCTTGGTTCTAAAAAAGGGTGCCATAGTAGAGCAAGAGAAAATTTGTGTTTGAAAGTGACCTCAAGATTCAGATGTAGATTCCAGTGTCCAGCTCAACTTTGTGCTAGGTTTTGATGCTTTGGTAGATAAATATTTTGCTCAATCCACCTTTTGTCTGAGCAGGAACTTCTCACTCCATCTCATATGGAGAGAGGCTTCTTCACTAATTGATGACAAATGCTTTGGCACTATGGATCAACTGCAACGCTGCGTGAAGATTTTGTCCATAAGCCATCTCTTCCTTAGCCAAGTAGCATGCTTAGTTTTTTTTTTTTTTTGGACAGCTCTTGGTCTTGTGTACTTGCTTATATTTCATATTTGATCGCTTTATGTCAATGGCTTATTTTGGACAACTCTTTGTCTCATCTGGGACAAAAAGGGGGAGACATTTTACCTTGAAATGTTTGTGATCATGACCATTTGGTGGGTTTTTGTGCTTTGGATATTTAATAATGTTTATCATGATCATTTTGTTTTGTATTTGTGGATATTGACCATGGTTAATTTTGACTCATGAATGCATATTGACTATCTTTAGGCAAATGATCTTTGTGATGTATGGTTGATTGCTATGTTGTTAATTCTATTCAAAAGTCTTGTGGAAGTGCCC
>JBAPGN010001371.1:0-22807 GCA_037355405.1 Vitis amurensis | reverse complement strand
CTCTGAAATCGAATGCAGAGGCTTCTCAGCCTTAAGACGATTGATTGCGAAATTAGTCAACCTGGGGGAGATGTCCAATATTGAGAAGGATAACAGGAGGGAATTATCATAGGTACCACCATTGATCGATAGATTTTCAAGACAGGGTGATGAGATCCGAACAACTCAGGTAGAAGAAGGTCCAATTCGGTACAGTTAGAGATTGATGGTTATTTCAATGTAGTGGGTAAGCCAACTTTGCTCGGGGATCTGGAAAAAGAGCAGTCACATATTTCCAAACCGTGCATGTTGGTTTGTAGGAATTCGTCCACAGAATCACAATTTTTAATGAAGAGATTGTGGGGTATCACTGCAAGTTGCTTCAACTGAGAGACATCTGAAATTTCAATTTCTGAAGTTTGAACAGCTGTGAAGCCACAAGTTTGCCTTTTCAACTGCAATCTATGGACAACAGGAGCATTGAGTGTAGGCACAAGCAGCTGCGGACACTTTTCAACGAAACGTTCCTCCAATGAAGGAAGGTGTACTGGTAATTCCCCAGTGAGTTGGTGACACATCACTATAGAAAGCTCCTGAAGACGAGGGAATTCTCCATTGTAGGGACCCCTCCCCTTGGGGAACACGTGGCACACAGCTCATGGCGACGCATGGCACGAATTATCAACGCGGACCATCACCAATCCGGACCCCCTAAGGATACGCATGGTAATAGTTATCCTATCCGGACTGCCTCAACGAAAGGCAAACGACGTTTCAGCTCTCCTATCCAAGGAAGAGCAAACGACGCTGGCAGAGCGTACGCATCCGGGTAGTCTCCACAATACATCCGGATAATCAGCATGAGCCATCCGATATAAATCGTCTGGATGGTCAATTAAAGTAAAGTGAGTCTTACACGCAATCACAACAAACAGCCATGGGCCCACATCTTGTCACCATGCAGAGTGAGAAGACAAGATGAAGTGACAGCAAGTCACTTTCCCACGATCATTCTACATGATCACCTACCACAATCTCTGACAGTCGCATCACCTACTATGGTTCCTGACAGCCGATTGTAGGGGGATGATGTTCTCTGCTGCTACTTAATGCCATTAATGACAACATAAAACATCTCCTCACCATTAATGAGAGGAACAGTACCCCAAAGCTGTATAAGTAAGTCTTCACACGAAGAGAAGCGATGGCCTGGTAACCTTCTGAATACCTAGTAAAAGGCAACTGTGCCATATCTCTTTCTCTCTAAACCATGGCTAACATAATACCATCGGAGGGTGTGTCCGGACACCCTGTCCGGACGCCCTTTTTGGCAGGTGTAACCACTGGATCAAGAACCCTTATGTGTTGAGAATCGCGTGTCTATCCATCTAGCAGCAACGTGGATCACCAGGAACGTGAGGCTACAACATTGGCGCCGTCTGTGGGAAGTTTTTGATATCTGTTCATTTGATTCAGTCACTAGCAAAAATGGCCACACCTTCCCAAAGCCAATCCTCTGGTAGAGGGGGGGAAGAAGATTCTAAATGGCGACAAGCCATCGAAAGGAGACAGTTGGCAAGCGAAAAACAATTGAAAGCTCTCCTCCATGAGACAGAAAGATTAAGAGAAGAAAACGCTGTGTTACGCATTCAGGCCTCAACATCAGGGCCTCCTCGTCGTCAGCGATCAAGAGGACAGGTGGCAAACTCGAGGCCAGAGCCAGAATCGATATACCCTGAGTCAGCAGATGCTCTTCCAAGAGCATACAACGCAAGGCCTCATGAACCACACACACCCATGCCTCGAGCTCCCCGTGAGGAAAGCTCAGATTCCACTCATTGTTCAGCGAAAAGACAACGTGATAAAAAATCACAGTTGTCAAGTTCAATGCGCGCAAGACTAGGCCCACAAGAGCCTAGCAGACCAAGGCCACCAGCAGCCACAACTTGGGCGCCACGCCCTGACCCTATAAACGCTCCCAGAGTACAGAACGTATCTCCGCATCGTGACCCTGTAGTCACCCCTGTAATGCGGAACGTTCATCCACACCAAGTGGAGCGACCAACTGGGAGAAACCTCCCAACCGAGCCACCCAGTGGCTCCATCAGCAAAAGGCTGGATGACATGCTCTCCACACCCTTTTGCTCTCATATCATCCATTACGAGCCCCCAAGGGGATTCCTCGTACCAAAATTTTCCACATATGATGGAACCAACGATCCCTTCGATCACATCATGCACTATCGACAGCTTATGACGCTCGATATTGGAAATGATGCATTATTATGTAAAGTATTCCCTGCCAGTCTACAAGGGCAGACCCTCTCATGGTTTCATCGCCTACCTCCTAAGTCTGTCGGTAATTTCAGGGACCTATCTGAAGCTTTCGTAGGACAATACCTGTGCTCCGCTCGACATAAGCAAAATATCAGCACCCTACAGAATATAAAGATGCGAGATAACGAATCCCTGAGGGAATTTGTCAAGCGATTTGGCCAGGCTGTACTTCAAATAGAGGCTTGCAGCATGGATGTTGTCCTGCAGATCTTCAAACGAAGCATCTGTCCAGGCACTCCATTTTTTGAGTCACTGGCCAAGAAACCTCCCACAACGATGGATGATTTGTTCAGACGAGCTAACAAGTATTCAATGCTCGAAGATGACGTGCGTGCAGCCACTCAGCAAGTTCTGGTTGCCGGACGAGCTTCTAGAGGTGACCCGGACAGACAGGCCAAACCTCCGGACCGGCCCAAACCAGTTGACCTGAGACAGGAAGGGCCGAGTCGTCCGGATAGACCACCTCTCACACCTCTCTCCTTATCATATGAAAAGTTCATCCCAATGATCCAAGGGTTGTCCGACTTCAAATGGCCTAGACCCATTGAAGCGAACCCATCCACGAGAGACCGCAGCAAAAAATGCAACTTTCACAAAGATCATGGTCATACAACAGAAACGTGCCGGTCCCTCCAGTATCTGGTTGAAAGACTTATCAAAGCAGGGCATTTAAAACAATACCTCCGCTCAGATGCTAGAGGCAGGGACGCATCCCAACATCAAACCTCTGGAAACCCCAGGGCCACAGCTGCCCCCAAAGCCGTCATAAACTATATCGACGGAGGCCCATTTGACGAAGAATATGACTCCAGTAGGAAAAGACAGAAACTGTTGCGGGCCGCATCAATACGTGAATGCATTAATTCCATCCGACCAGGTTTAACCGGACAGGGCCTTCGCCCCATAGACGGGACAATCATTTTCCCACCAGTGGATTCCACCCAGACACTGCAGCCACATCGCGACGCCCTCATTATATCCTTAGAAATAGGAGAGTTTGATGTCAGACGTATCTTAATCGACTCAGGTAGTTCGGCCGACCTGGTGCAAGCATCGGTCGTTGGCCATATGGGACATAGTCTTGCGGGTCTCGAAAACCCCGGACGAATCCTATCCGGATTCAATGGTTCATCAACCACATCCTTAGGAGACATCATACTACCAGTCCAAGCTGGCCCAGTCACTCTCAACGTGCAATTCTCAGTGGTACAAGAGCTATCACCCTTTAATGTCATTTGGGCCGCACATGGCTTCACTACATGAAAGCCATCCCTTCCACATATCATCAAATGGTGAGTTTCCTCACCAACGAAGGCCAGACAAACTTGTATGGCAGCCAGTTAGCCGCTCGACAGTGCTATCAAATAGCACGTGAATCAAGAACCAGCCAGGAGGATGCATCTCCCCCTGAGCCCAGCCATACGCATGACCAATAGCAATTATTGGGTCCGGCGGACAAGGATCCCCCGGCAGCAGATCCCTTACAAGCAATCCAAATTTCAGAAGAGAATGATCATCTCACAAACATGAGTTCCCTCATGACGCAAGAAGAAGCTCAGAACATAAAAAATATCCTTCGAAACAACCATGACATCTTTGCATGGACACATTCGGACATGAAGGGAATCCATCCCTCTATCGCCTCTCACAAGCTAAACGTCTTTTCGACTGCCCGATCCGTCCGGCAGAAGATTAAACGCTTCCACCCGGACAGACAAAAAATCATCCGGAATGAAATGGACAAGTTGCTCGAAGCCGGGTTCATCAGAGAAGTATCTTATCCAGACTGGTTGGCAAACGTCGTGGTGGTGCCAAAGAAAGAAGGAAAATGGCGAGTTTGTGTCGACTACACCAATCTTAACAACGCATGTCCAAAAGACAGTTTTCCCTTGCCACGAATAGATCAGATTGTAGATTCAACTTCCGGGCAAGGGATGCTCTCCTTCTTAGACGCCTTCTCCGGGTACCACCAAATTCCCATGTACCAGGGCGACCAAGAAAAGACAGCATTCATAACACCACACGGCCTTTATTGCTACAAGGTCATGCCATTTGGACTCAAAAATGCTGGCGCCACCTATTAGAGGCTGATGACCACAATTTTCAAACCATTAATAGGCCGCACAGTAGAGGTATATATTGATGACATCGTAGTCAAAAGCAAAAACCGAGAGGAGCATGTTCTTCACTTACAAGAGGTTTTCCACCTCCTAAGAAGGTATGGCATGAAGCTAAACCCCTCTAAATGCGCCTTTGGCGTGAGTGCTGGCAAGTTCCTAGGATTTATGGTCAGCCAGAGAGGCATAGAAGTCAGCCCGGACCAAGTCAAATCAGTCATGGAAACACTTCCCCCCAGGAACAAGAAGGAGTTACAACGCCTCACCGGCAAACTCGTCGCATTAGGGCGTTTTATAGCCCGCTTCACTGATGAATTGCGACCCTTCTTCTTGGCAATACGGAAAGCAGGAGCACAAGGATGGACGGACAGCTGCCAAAGTGCTTTCGAAAAAATTAAGCATTGTCTTATGCAGCCACCTATCTTAAGCAGTCCCATCCCAAAGGAGAAGCTATACATGTATCTGGCTGTCTCAGAATGGGCAATCAGCGCCGTCCTATTCCGCTGCCCTTCACCAAAGGAGCAGAAACCTGTCTACTATGTTAGCGGGGCATTGGCAGATGTAGAAACCAGGTATTCAAAAATGGAGCTAACAGCCTTAGCTCTTCGAAGTGCCACCCAAAAGCTCCGCCCCTATTTTCAAGCACACCCGGTGATCGTCTTGACCGATCAACCCCTCCGAAGCATTTTACACAAACCAGATTTAACCGGGCGAATGCTACAATGGGCCATCGAATTGAGCGAATTTGGAATCGAATTCCAACCCAGATTATCCAAGAAAGGCCAAGTAATGGCTGACTTTGTGCTAGAATATTCACGCAGACCCAATCAGCACCATGAATCAAAGGAACAAGAGTGGTGGACTTTGCAAGTTGATGGAGCCGCACGTTCATCGGGTTCTGGAGTGGGACTTGTACTACAGTCCCCAACTGGGGAATATCTGGAGCAGGCCATCCGGCTTGGATTCTCCGCGTCTAATAACGAAGCAGAATATGAAGCCATCTTATCCGGATTGGACCTCGCCCTTGCGTTGTCCGTCTCTAGACTCCGGATCTACAGCGACTCACAACTAGTGGTAAGGCACGTCCAGAAAGAATATGAGGCTAAGGACGCACGCATGGCGCGATACTTGGCTAAAGTAAGAAGCATTTTACAGCAATTCACTGAGTGGACAATTGAAAAAATCAAACGAGATGACAATGGGCGCGCCGACGCCTTGGCCGGCATAGCTGCCTCTCTACCCATCAAAGAAGCCATTTTATTGCCTGTACATGTGCAAGCCAATCCTTCTATCGCTGAAAAGTCCACTTGCAATACTATTGAGCCAAGTCAAGCGAATAATCAAGAATGGACGCATGACATCACAGACTATCTCCGGACAGGTACTCTACCCGGAGACCCTAAACAGGCGCATAAAATCCGGGTACAGGCTGCTCGTTTTACCCTGATTGGGGGGCACCTATACAAGCGATCCTTTACAGGGCCTTATCTTCGATGTCTTGCGAATTCAGAGGCCCAATATGTATTAGCAGAATTGCACGAGGGGATATGCGGAAATCATACAGGAGGACGATCTCTGGTACATAGGGCTCATTCACAGGGATACTATTGGCCAACAATGAAGAGTGACGCGGCAGC
Organism: Vitis amurensis; assembly: GCA_037355405.1. Lineage (NCBI taxonomy): Eukaryota > Viridiplantae > Streptophyta > Magnoliopsida > Vitales > Vitaceae > Vitis > Vitis amurensis. The sequence goes on along the minus strand of JBAPGN010001371.1, from coordinate 16,737 downwards.
ATACGTCAAAAAATGTGACAAATGTCAAAGGTACGCCCCCATTCCACATATGCCATCAGCAGCGCTCAAATCAATCTCAGGCCCGTGGCCTTTCGCGCAATGGGGCATGGACGTAGTGGGACCTCTCCCAGCAGCTCCCGCCCAGAAGAAATTTCTCCTTGTTGCCACTGATTACTTTAGCAAATGGGTGGAAGCTGAAGCATATGCAAGCATCAAAGATAAAGATGTCACTAAGTTCGTATGGAAGAACATTGTTTGCCGCTTTGGAATTCCCCAAATTATCATAGCTGACAATGGTCCACAATTTGACAGCATTGCATTTAGAAATTTCTGTTCGGAATTGAGCATCCGGAATTCATACTCCACGCCGCGTTATCCTCAGAGTAATGGGCAGGCAGAAGCTACAAATAAGACCATTATCAATGCCCTAAAGAAAAGACTGGAGCAGACCAAAGGGAAATGGGTGGAGGAGCTGCCCGGCGTCCTGTGGGCCTATCGAACCACACCCGGACGACCAACAGGAAACACTCCTTTTGCCCTCGCATATGGAATGGATGCAGTCATTCCCACTGAAATAGGCCTTCCTACCGTCCGGACTGACGCAGCAAAGCAAGATGATGCAAGCGTGGAAGTAGGAAGAAATTTGGACTGGGCGGACGAAGTCAGAGAAAGTGCGGCAATCCGGATGGCAGATTATCAACAAAGGGCCTCAGCGCATTATAATCGAAAAGTCAGACCCAGAAACTTCAAAAATGGTACGCTAGTATTTAGAAAAGTTTTTGAAAATACTGCTGAAGCAGGTGCAGGAAAGTTCCAAGCCAATTGGGAAGGACCCTATATAGTGTCGAAAACAAATGAAAATGGATCCTATCATTTACAAAAGTTAGATGGAACTCCGTTACTTAGACCATGGAATGTGTCCAATTTGAAACAATATTATCAATGAGAAATAGACACAAGTGCAAAGGAAAGAAAAGTAAACTTTTGTTATTGATGTGGATAAATGTATTTACATGGAGCGCTCCGGACCACAAAAAATACAAAAGGAAAGATTACAGCAAAAGAAATTGCAAAAAGAGATAAACTATCAGGGAGCAGGCTTCTCGTGGAGCTTCTTCTCTTCACCCGGAGGAATTGAAGGGGTATCTCGTTTGATACCGTTCTTCTTCATACAGCAGCGATACCCATAGATAAATGTATCATCCACTTGTTGTTGGTATTCTGCTGCAAGCTCCTCCATTTCTACACCAAACTCCCGTTCTAATTCTTCTTTTTGCGCATCCAAGCGCAGCTGCAATTCTTCCCTCTGTTTCTTTTCATTTGAAACTTCCGTCCGGAGTTGGCCCACTTCATTCCTCAGCCGGACGGCTTCATCTTCCGTCTCTTGTAGACGGCCAGCAATTGATTCCTCTTTACTCGTCGCCTCAGCCAAACCCACCCGGAGGTCTTCATTCTCCTTTCGCAAGGTGGATAGACTGGCCTCGGACTTCTCCAAACTCAGACGCAAATGATTTTCAATTTCTTGGCGCCGAGAGGCAAAAGTCTTCATATAGTCAGCATTTTGCAGCATTTGAGTAAAGAGATCGTGTTGTCGGGCCAGGCTACGGAGGCCCCTTATCAGCTGACACACAAACAAGAAAAGCAAAGATATAAATCATACTGCAATAAACACATCAGCGCAACACAAAAAACACAAGACAATTGCATACCGTTTCCACCATATCAGACATCTCAGTGGAGGGCTGGATGGTTATCCAGTCGGGTGTGATCTGTTTCAGCTTACTCTCCAACTCCGCATAGCTAAAAGGGCTAGCGGGAGGTGCGTCATCAACAGATTCCTCCTCAGATGAAGAAGTAGAAACTGCCCCTTGACCCGGATTCACGACGGCCACATCTTTGTCCGGGCGTGTCTCTCCGGCTCTATCCCCATCCGGAACTATTGCCGGGGAGGTTGAAGTCCCAGTTGCCACCTCCACCTCGCCTCCATCCGGGCAAGCGTCTTGGACAGATGCGCAACTGACTTCAATCTCTTGTTGCCTCTCTTGAAGCCGCCCAAGGAGTCCGGACCGAAGGTCACGCGTCAAGCGCGGCTTCTTTGGCGGAGGTCCTTTCACCAGAGTTAAGGCCAGACGATCCGGATCGTCAGAAGGCCGACTTTGACTTTCTGCCCCCCTTCCTCCATTGGTGTCGTTTCGACTGCATCAGCATCCGGGTTGAAGTTGCCCGAACGATTGATGGATGCAGCTTCCTCAGCCACACTGGCCAGACGTGCAATAGCGGCCAAGGAGGGGCCAGAATTGTTCAACCCCGCGAGGTGTCCGGGGCCGCTTGAGATAGAATGAGGAGCAGCATTCATTGGCTCCTCTATCATTATGTCCGCCTCATGAGTAACTTTTGGAGGGGCAAGCTCCAAGGGAGGGGGGGGGGGGGGGGGGGGGGGGATCCATCACTCCCTTCCCATTTTTCTTCACCAGCTTCTTCTTTCTCGTTGGCGCCTTCTTTGGGGGAGGAGGTGCGTCTTGTTTCTGTCCGGGAGCCTTCCGGATAGTGCCATCTTGTTTCTTCTTGTCCCGGTCCTCCAGAAGTTTTCTCCGTTTCTCTGCATCAGCCTCTTTAGCCTCCAGGTAAATGGGAAGCTCCTTTATAGTGAAATGCTCTCCGGGCACTGGTACCTCCTCTTTCGACAGTTTCCGGGGGAGAATATTGATGATATACTCCTGGGATACCCGGACAACCTCCATCAGGTTCCGAGCGGAAAGCAAGGTCTTAAAGGTTCTCTCCTTGGGATCAATTTCGAATAATTTACAAATACAGGCGAAAGACGCCTTTCCTACCCAATCCACAAGGAAGCCCCTCAGTTCCAGACCTGTAATAACAGCAATAAAAGGTCAAAATTCCGTCCGGAAAAATCAACAAAAAGTCAACAAAATAGAATCCGGGCAGAGCGAACTTACCCGGAACTTTCAAAGTGCGATTTGGGGAGAAAGGCCTCCAAGCACGCTCCACCCCCCCCGCCCATCCACCCCGGACCAACACCAGCCCCTTCGCCCCTCCCTTTGTCGAGTCTGGCAACTCCGTCACCATCTGAAGGGAAGGCAAGTGTGCGGATAGGCTGAAAATATCGGTCTTTGCCTTCTTCAAGGAATAAAGAAAGAACACCTCCAGTAGCGAAAGGTCGAGGTTGAATAGCATATTGATGATGCTGCATCCCATCAGCACCCGGACAATATTGGGATGAATAAAGATGGGTGGAATCTGAGAGAAGTGGAGAAACTCCTTGAACAACACGGGCAGAGGGAACCGGAGCCCTGCGTTGAATTGTTCCTTGGTGAAAAGGATAGCTTTGTCGTCACCTAGCTCAGTGGGTATAGCTGCCTCCTCGTTCACCAATTCTATAATCACGCCATTTGGGATATGGAACCGATCCCGAAACTCGTTCACATCCAATTTGTCTGTCGCCTTTTCAACAGCCTCGCTAGTCCGGGCAGATGCAACAGTCTTTTTTGGAGCCATTCCTTACCACAAAATCAAATCAAAATCTGCATGCAAACAAGCGCAATGAGCAAAACGCAAGAAACCCAGAAAACTCAGAAACCCTAGACCCAAAAAAGTCAGAAAAAGCCCCCCTGAGCACCAACAAAATGCCAGACATTCAGCAATAATCGCAAGCGACTCGTTCAAAAACAATGCCCAAAGCAAACCAAAAACCAAGTTCGAAGAAACAGCAAACACACCCAAAGAAGTGATAGTAGCAAAAAAGTACGTACCAAATAAAAGCTCTGAAGAAGAAGAGCGGTTGCTGTCTCGGTACAAAGTCACCAGCAGCAAACAAGTAGAGCCGCGATACAAAAACACCGGTACAAAAGAGCCTTCAAAGTTTTACTCAGAGAAAGCAAAGGAAATAATAGAAAACAGCAAGAAGAAGAAAGGCTCTCAGGAAAATGCAGTAGAAAGAGTGCAAAAAAGGTACAGTGCCCTATTTATAGCAGAACAACGCCTTGGAAAGCCAAACGAACAGCAATGCTATCATTAAAACGACATGTTGCTTGGGGATGTGCAGGGTCGGCGGCTCGTCATAAAAGCCTTTTTTGGCTTCCGCACCCCCACTCGCCACGTGGCCCAGTCAGATGAAGAGACCTCTTCAAGTTTTCAAAAAACACACTTATTTTTTAACCCCGCCCATTTTTTGGCCAAAATGGGCAAGTTAAAAGGGGGGCAATGTAGGGACCCCTCCCCTTGGGGAACACGTGGCACACAGCTCATGGCGACGCATGGCACGAATTATCAACCGGACCATCACCATCCGAATCCCCCTAAGGATACGCATGGTATAGTTATCCTATCCGGACTGCCTCAACGAAAGGCAAACGACGTTTCAGCTTCTCCTATCCAAGGAAGAGCAAACGACGCTGGCAGAGCGTACGCATCCGGGTAGTCTCCACAATACATCCGGATAATCAGCATGAGCCATCCGGATATAAATCGTCTGGATGGTCAATTAAAGTAAAGTGAGTCTTACACGCAATCACAACAAACAGCCATGGCCCACATCTTGTCACCTGCAGAGTGAGAAGACAAGATGAAGTGACAGCAAGTCACTTCCCACGATCATTCTACATGATCACCTACCACAATCTCTGACAGTCGCATCACCTACTATGGTTCCTGACAGCCGATTGTAGGGGGATGATGTCTCTGCTGCTACTTAATGCCATTATGACAACATAAAACATCTCCTCACCATTAATGAGAGGAACAGTACCCCTAAAGCTGTATAAGTAAGTCTTCACACGAAGAAGAAGCGATGGCCTGGTAACCTTCTGATACCTAGTAAAAGGCCAACTGTGCCATATCTCCTTCTCTCTAAACCATGGCTAACAATACCATCGGAGGGTGTGTCCGGACACCCTGTCCGGACGCCCTTTTTGCAGGTGTAACCACTGGATCAAGAACCCTTATGTGTTGAGAATCGCGTGTCTATCCATCTAGCAGCAACGTGGATCACCAGGAACGTGAGGCTACAACATCCATGTCTGCCATTTCTCCCAATTGGACATATGATAAAATGAAGAATTTGTAGGGATGGGAAGGAGGGCTGAGGCGAGGAAGAACTCCCATAAAACTTTCCACCGTTATAGTTCAAATTTAATTATGAAATTTATTACCCTAATTAATTTTATATTAAAAAAATTTAATAATGAATATTTATCATTATTAATTTTAAGTTATATTAATTTTTACTAATCTTAAGCAATATATTTGTTTATTAAGTATCTAACCTTAAAATATTGTAAATCTGTAAGATACGCTTAAAACAATTATGATAAAAAAAAAAATGAGTCATGGATGTAAAACCATGTTGTTAATATTATTTTACAATATATTCTAGAAATATTTTCTTTAATTATTTTTTATTTTAAATTTAATTTTATAATAAAGTTTTTATTTTCTAAAATAAGTAATATAAAAAAAATAAAAATTAATAAAATAAATGAATTTATTATATATGGAATATGTATATTCTATGTCTTATCTTAGGATTAATATATATTAAATATCCATTAATAGAAAACCGATTTTTTCTCTTTCCACAATCTAATCCTAATACGAAAAATCTTGAAATATTATAGGTTTTCTAGCTTTCTTTTAATTTCTCTAAAATTTTTCATTAAGTAAATAAATTTTGAATCAAACTATACCTCATAGGTAAAATTTGTTAATTTTTAAAATTAATTTGAAACTCAAAAACCAATTTAATTAGTACTAAAAAGTCATAAACACAAAAATATTATAAATTCATAGGTCAAAATTTATTTAAAATAACTTGATTAGCTTCTTCTTCACATATAACCTATTTTTATAATTTTTTTTCATGAAGCAAATAAACTTCAAATTAATCGAGACTTGATGTGTTGAATTCATTAATGAGTTTAATAATTTTTAAAAATAATTTAAAACTTAAATAATTATTTAATTAATACCATCAATTTATAAATAAAAATTGGTTTCAAATGACTCTATTTTTTTATTTTCTATGTAAAATTATTATTTTCTTATTTTTTGTTTCTATTATGCAAATGGACTCCAAATTCAACAAGACTTAATGTCATATTTTTATCAATGAGTCTAATAATTTTTAAAAATAACTTAAAACTTAAATAGTGAACCAATTACTATTAAAAATTTATGGACAAAAATTGATTTAGAATAATTTTATTTATTCTTTTTCTTCACATAATCATTATTGTCCGATTTTTTAAACAAATAAATTTTAAATTAAACAAGACTTAATACATCGGATTTATTAATAAGTTTAAATTTTTTTTAAAATAATTTAAAATTCATATAATAAACTCATTAATATAAGAAATTTATGAATTAAAAATGATTCATAATGACAATTATTTGTATTTTTGGTTCTTTATTTTAAAAATAATTTTTAAAAAATAAGCGTTAGAAGACATGATCAACAGACCCTTAGCTTTTAAAAAAGAATGCAATTATGCATTTTACAATCTTTTCTAAAGGTAATTACAAATTTTTTTAGTTGTTTTCCCACTTTTCAACCCAAAAAATTGTTGAAAATATAAAAAAAATATTGTGATATTCAACTATTTCACTTGAAGTTACCCAAATATGAAAATAAGGATTGAAGGGTGCAATCATGCAACCCAATGGCATTGATTTAGCATAGGTTTTGTCCAATTTACAACCATATATATTAGTGCAATCACTAATAAAAACTCATTTTAATGATCAAGATAAGTCATTCTTCTAATTATGAGGTAGTATATTACAATTTTAGATTGATTGTTCAAGTTTATGAATTGGTTGTAAACAATTCATCAACTTACAATAAACTTATGACTTGGATCTTTCGTACAACTTTTTATACACTAAAATTTTATATAATGCAAGTGATGTAAACCCGAGTGTCCAAATAAATATTAATGCAAATAATGGCAGAATAATGGAAATAGAAATCATAATATTATAAATATATTTATGAAATTTCACTTAGTTAAATCATGTTATATTTTTAAAGGCTTTGATTTTTTTAATTGGATCTTGGGCTTTTAGGATTTGATCTTGGGTTTTAGTTGTTTCATTCGATGTTAGGCATTTATAATTTTATTTGGGAACAATTCATTTGATCGAGGCTTCAATTTTTTGATGTGGGCTATAGGCTGTGATTATTTCGGGCTTTGGGTTTTTGTGATTTGGGCTAGTTTTGATCATTTAATTTGTTGTTTTCGGCTTTGGTTTGGATTGATATTTGATTAGGCTTTGGGTATTGGATTTGATGTTTCTTAATTTGGAAATAATATTTGACATTGGCTTTTGGGCTTCGCTTTTAATATGTAGTTTTGACCTTGGTTAATTCCTATTTGAGCCCTTGGTCGGATTATTTCATTTTGGCCTATTGATTTGTTGACTTGGACTTTGTGTTTGTGCTTGTTTGTGATTTAGGCTTGGTCTATTGTTATGGGGTTTTAGTTTGATTGTGGGCATTTGTGTATTACTTTGGGCTTGGCCTTTATAATTGTTTTGAATTTGTTTATGGTATGGGCTTGGTTGTTTGATTTTGACCTTCTATATACTCTATTTGACCTGGGCTTAGGGCTTTCATTTAGTTTATTTGAGCTTGGTTAATTTGATTTGGATTTGGGCCTGTTATAACTTGTAAACTATTTAGGCTTGCTTTTCTTTTATTGAACAGAATCAACAAAAGTAAGGTGTATATTTTTTAAAACAAGCAGAATACGCGCATTCAAAGTTTTGAAAAATAGTTTTGAAAAATTAATTTTAATCTTTTTTATGTTTATAAATATTTTCCAAAAATAACTTTATGATATATATTTCTTCAAGCAATCATAAACGAAAAAAAAAAAAAAAAACAAATGAAAATAACTGAAAACAACTCATATATTTTTTTCAAAAAACACCTAAACCGGCTTGCTTTTTTTTTTTTTTTTTTTTATCAAACAGTTTTCCTATTTTCTTATTCTTAAATATAGATAAACAAAAGTGGTTCATTGCGACCCTATCATTTGTCTTTTGTTTTTTAATTTTAAAATAGGTTTTAAAAACAAGTAGAAAATATGATGAAACGAACCTTATCTTTTAAAAAATAAGGCAATTCAAAATACATTTTAAAATATTTTTCAAAGGCAAATTATAAATTTCTTTAGTTGTTTTCTCGTCTTTGAATCGAGAAAATTTGTTTGAACAATCTTTCCATCTAATTAGTCCCTTGAAATATTTGTCCCCTTTTTCAGTATTATCAATATATTTATGACTATTTGAATGAAAATATCATAAATATTCTCATGAAACTCCTTGATAGCAATTATTTCACTTATCAGTGAAAATAAAGTTACCCAAATATAAAAAAGGATCGAAGGATGCAACCCAATGGCATTCATCAAGATGACAAAGTTTAATACAATTTGCAAATACTTCTATATATACTCATCTTATCTTATATTTCATTGAATATAAGATAAGATAAATTAATGGATATTTATCATATATTATCCCTACCAAAAATGAGTAGGAAGTTATCCCCTCCTTTATTTGAACTCATGGTAGGTGAAAGAATGTATTTTCGTGCAAATGATAACAAGGCAATGATTCGAGATCATGAATAGAAAGAAATTCCAAAAGCAAGAAATTCCAAAAGCGCTACACAGTAACCTTCCTCATGGTTGGCCTTAGAGCTGAATCCTCCTGAATGCACCAAATGGACACCATCACTAGCCTCTCCAGCCTCTTCATATCATTCATAATTTGCATCCTCATCATCTTCCACCAACTTCTCCAACTTCCTTTGCACAAACAGTTCATAATCTCGATCCATTAGAGCTTCCTCTCCGTCTTCCACATGAAAGAGGAAATCTTCTCCTAACACATTGTCTCTATAAATGGCTACTTTGCAGAAGCAATCCTCTTTACATGACTCTTTATACTTCTCCTGCTCAACCAATTTGTGTTGTTTAATTCTTTCAACTCCACTTCATCCTTCGCTTTCTTCACTTTCTTCGCTTCATCTTCATCTGCTTGGCAACTCCACTTCACTCTCACTCTCAAGAACAAAGTTACCGAGCATGGCAGCATGAGTAACCCCTTTAACAGCCGACTAAGTTCTCCAAAGCTCATATCCTCATTTGTCAGCGAGTTTGAACTCCCCATTTTTGGTGAGTTCAATTTTTGTACCCTTCTGCCACTTCTTTATCTGCATACCAAATTATTGTTTGGTAATTCATGTTCACTAATTGCATATAGAACATAATTAGCCCTTTTAAAAATAATAATTAATATGATCAATCATCTTCTAAGATGGCATGTTACATAAAAGGTAACAAGATTATGCTACTTTTTAAAATTTTTCCTTAGGGTGTCAATGTCATAATGTGGGTACAAACTGACAGTATAGGAACAAGTACATTGATAAAAATTAAAAGAGAAAAATTGAAAATTTATTCAGAGAAGTAGCATCAATTGCCTAGGGAATAAGTGCCTACAGATGTTACTCCTTAGTCTTCAGTATGCTTGAAACAAACTGGAGACTGATCAGTTTCTTACAGTATCAGAAGACAGCAGCCCAGCTATAGCTAACCACACAAATAGATTGAAGAACACTGAGCTGCCAAGTAGTAGTGACCCAACAAGAATCAAGGTAGACTTATCTTGGCCTGTCTGCAAGCCTTTGCTCTGTCTTCCACTGGAGAGAAGGAATCCCTTCGGCCAACACATTGTTTGTATAAATGGTTATTGCACAGAAGCAATCCTCTTTACAAGACTCTTTAAAATTTCTCCTTGTCAACAGTCCGTCCAATCCGAAGTTCATAATTGCAGATTTGCCAGTCTGCGTTGTTTAATTCTATGAACTCTACTGCATTCTTCTCTGCTTGGCAACTAGGCATTGGAAAATTTGGTCTTTAAAATCTGGAGCCAAGAAAGAATGCCTACACAGGCACTCACATCTGAACATCCTCCTCTACTCATCAAACAATACAATAGCTGTTGAATCCACAAATCCAACTGCCACGGCCTCTTGTAGCTGCACTGCAATTGTCATCAGTAATTGCCTGTAGAACAGACCAAGAAGTATTAATGCAGTTCCAATGGTTTGCAGTGTTCTGTTTTCAGTGCTTATATAATCAAAATCAAGTGTTGTCCTGTAGTAATATCACTCTCAAAGTCTCTATCTTCTGATAAGAGGTTAACTTATGTGGCAAGATGGTATAAGGGGGATTCTTGAAGCATGCCCAGGCACAAATAACTAAAGCCATATTTTCAAAAAAATTTGGTTACCAACCAAGAAAAACCTGGTAGAATTAGCATAGAATATGTAAAAAACTGGAAAATCACCATGTTAATTTGAGCAGGTCATTCAAGTACATGTGGTTTTGGCCTCTTAACTATTCAATCACAAGTACATTCTATATGATTTTAAGCTACTAGAGAAGTATGAAAAAGAAAATTATGAGAATGTCAACCAATGTGGAAACTAATTTCCTCAATATCCTTTTCCTTTGTGACAATACGGTTACAAGTTACAACTTAATTTTCGTCTCTGGACTTACCATGTGAACATACTTGAGTCTGATTGTAACTTGACCCAACCAAGCAAAGGCCATCCATGGTTGATACTATTGACGTTGGTTGATGGAATTGAGTCACAGGCTAGTCCAGCTAGACTAATAGTCAAATATGCTTTCAAAACGAACTTTCCTAGGATTGAGAACAAACCTTGTATCATAAAAAGTTCAAAAAAATAAATCGGGAGAATATTTAATACAGTCAACAACCAACTCTTCTTCTTCATAAGAGGGTGAATAAGTTCATAATGTAGAAGAGTAAATTTTCTAAAGCATGAAGATGGGGAATAAGCTCAAAATCATCATTTCTATACAAAATCAAAAAGTTTAGTGAGAGAATTGCACTCAACTACTTTAAGATAATGACAACATCAAAATAAAAAACAGAACCGCAAAAGACTTTGACTTTTTGCGGTATAGACCTTTATTTAGGTGGTGTTTGTTTTTTTGGCTTTTTACTGAAAACCATTTAGTTTTAGAATTTAGGTTGTTTGTTTTTTTACTTTTTCATGACTTATTATAAACTTTTTACTAAATAGAAAAAGCCAAAATATGTGGCTTTTTCTAAATAGAAAAAATAACACAATGATTTTTTTTTACTTTTTAATACTTAATAGAAATAAAATACTACAAAAACAAACAACCTAATATTTAATACTATTAAGTATTAATGTTCTATTTAGAATTAAGTAAAAAAACAAACACCACCAGACTTGGACTTTTTAATTTTCTTTATGAATAAGCAATTGGCTCCTACTTAAATGAAATATGAGAACCAATGCTCATAATCACATACAGAAATGTAGGCATGGCAATACCAATTTTGCAAATGATCATTTGATCATAGTCAAGGCCTAAGAAAAGCCAAAACAAGAACAATAGAACATCAAAATTGGGACAGAAACATGTGTAGCAACTACATAACAAAGATTTGTATTAATCTGCTCACCTTTTGAAGGTGGTTCACTGGGTTAGTGCTAAATAGACTGGCTTTTTTTTTACAGGGCTCTCAATCAGTGCTGACTGCTGAACCAGAAGAGAGTTCAGATAACTAAAAAATTCTATAAATTCAATACCATAAAATACCTCACATAAAAATGTTGCTTTTGGAACTGTAGTTTTCCAAATGTTCCCTAATTTAAAAATACATTGGCATAAAGTTATTGATGTTTACCTCATATTTTTTTTCCATGGTCATATCAAACATTGTTCTCATGGTAAGGTGGTTGTTTTTTTGGCTTTTTGCTAAAAACAATTTGTTTTCAGAATTTAGGTTGTTTGTTTTTCTATTTTTTCATAACTTATTATAAACTTTTTACAAAATAGAAAAAGCCAAAATATGCAACTTTTTCTAAATAGAAAAAATAACATATTGATTTTTCTTTACTTTTTAATACTTAATAGAAATAAAATACTACAAAAACAAACAACCTAATATTTAACACTATTAAGCATTAAAGTTCTATTTAGAATTAAGTGTAAAAACAAACACCACATAAGTCTTCTATGTTGATCCTTGTTGCTTAATATGAGATACAGAAAAGAAATAGTGATCAATTTATTTTGATATCGAAGGGAACAAAGTCATAACATGTACATTACATATGTAGCCAACTAAGTACATATTATGATGTGGGTAAGATTCAATACATATTTCAATAACCATGAATTACCTAAAAATGTATCCACGTGTTCTTACAGGGATAAACACACAAGTAGCTAAGAGTCATCTCTACCCATTCCGAAAGGTAAATTGATGGTGTCATGAAAATATGATAACTGGCTTCTTTAAAATGTGAATTACCATGGATCAATCTTTCTTTACTCTTCTTTACTTCATTAGAAAATTCTTAATAAAAAAAAAATGGACAGAGCGTGTTGCATAACCAAATTCCCAACAAGAAGACTAGAAAATGAGTTATGGAGACATGCAACTGTAGTGATTGTTAGAAATTTTGAAACATGAGTACTTGGCCAGCTACTTTATGAATTGGGACATAACTTTTATGAAGAAAATAAGTTTAAGTATAGAACAAATTACCTGACTGTATATTGATGCAGTACCACTTTCATTAAAATAACATACCATTGATCACTATTTTTGGAGTTGAGAGAGGGCAATTTCATATATACAAGGTCATGGGATTATGTTCACTCTGGAACTCAATTTTGCTTGTCAATAGCCCGTGTACCACATGCTTCTCTGCTCCCCCTTCATCTGCCTGGCAATTGAAAATTTTGGTCTTTAAAATCTGTATCCAATAATGAATACCCATATAGGTAACAATTTGGACAACCTCTCCTCTTCATCAAGCAAACAATGGTTGTTAAATCCACAAATCCCAGTACCATGGCTACCGGTATCTATGCTCCAAATGTCATCAAAAATTGCCTGCATGACAAACCAAGAAGAAGCATTTGTTTTTAAAATCAAAAGCTTCTATATATAAGCAAAGCATCTTATACAAAGAGTATAGATTTACAATAAGAGCCTGTTTAGAGAAGTTTTTAAAAATAGTTTTTTGTTTTCAAAAATAGAAAACAGTCTTAAAAAATTCATAACACTATTTGGTTATTGTTCTCTATTTCCCGTTTTTAAAAACAAAATGAAATAGAGAACAATTTTTAGAGAACAAGTAAAAGTTATTTTCATCTGTTTTTTAAAATAATAGAAAAATGCATATACTATTATTTCTCTTCTATATAGAATTATTATTTTTTAATTTTTTTTGTTATGCAAATTAACTCCAAATTAAACAAAACTTAATGTATTGCATTTGTTAACAAGTCTATTAATTTTAAAAATAATTTAAAACTTAAATAATAAACTCATTAATACCATAAATTTATTAATATAATAAAATATCTTTTTTCTAACATATAATAAAATAGTATAATTTTTACTAAAAATGTAATTTAAGATTTTATTATAATATTACTATTTATGCTTTACTAAAAACTATATATTTTTAATTTATGTGTAATTACAAAATTATTTTCATTTTCAATAAGAATTCAATTAATTAATATTATATATATTGAATTTAAAATGTTTTTACAAAATTCAAATAATTTAAAAGTAAAAAACAATTTATCCGAACAAGATTTTTTTTCAAAAAAAATCCTTTTATAATAATTACTTACCAAATATTCTTAATTTTATAAAGCATTAAAAAAAATAAAAAAACTTTTTTTGATTCTTTAACGTTAAAAAAGTAATACATTGTTTTTAAAAATAATACAAATTCTTTAACCTAAACAACATTATTGTTTTTTGTTTTAAAAAACTATTTTTTAAAACATCTTGCCAAACATTCTAGTTTATAAAAAACTGTTTTTTTTGTTTTTTAATTTGAAAACAATTCTTAAAAATAAATTTTAAAAAACACTGCCAAAATTTTTTTTGATACCTTGATTGTTTTAAACAGTTTTTAAAATTATTAATTTTTCAATGTAAGGCTTTAAGAGTTAATTACCAACCCAAGCTGTACTGTCACTTAATTCTAGGCTTAACAATGTAGGAGATTTAATGTGGAGGGCAAGGAATTAACCGCAAGATATATTCTTTGAGATCTAGAAAATTTGCGGTGGAAATAAATTTTGTTTAAAGAAATTAAGTTTCCAAGCCCACACAACAATTACCTGCCCATGTGTTGGTGCACTATTGCCACTCCCATCAAATAGCACCTCCTCGCATCACTATTTTTTGGAATGTTGAGAGTATTATAAACGCCAATTCTTTTCCCCTTTCTCGAATTGGAGTCGTTGTTCCAGTGAAGGACAACCGTTGACATACAAATGAGAGAGGGAGTCTGGCAGTCTCTCTTTTGTCAAGTATTGGAGCTTAGGGCAGAAGGCGATCAATAAGGTTTCAAGAGTGGTGAGGTGGTGAAGACCCGCTTCTGTCAAGGATTGGAGCCTTTCGCACGACCCGATTCGTAATCCCTTGAGAGAGATAAGGCGTTGAAGAACAGATCCTGTCGAGAATTGGAGCTCAGGGCAGTGCTCGATCCCTAATTGTCGAAGAGAGGTGAGTTGTTGAAGCCCCTTGTTGTCAAGAGACTTGAGATTTGGAAGATCCCAGATTGAAAGAAAAGTTAGAGAACGCAGAGGCCAGCAAGACACTCCTTGGGAAAATAAATTCACGCCCTTCACATCCACCTCCGATTGTGAAATGAGTAAGCAGAGGTCGGTCTTTAGCACACCCAATCACTTGTCACCTAGTAAACACACTGACGTGAGCTCCGGTTGCAAGCGCCCCGCTATTCCAAGTTCCGTAGAGCGTCTGGAAGGCAAACCCTCTATGTACAACAACAATTCTGGACCAACTCCACTAAAAGCAGGTCGTGCAGGAGATGAATGGTGTGCGCCAGGCAATTTAATGAGACCAATTGCAAATCATCATGGCACATCGAATCAGAGAGCAGGCAGTTGGATCTGTATACAAGATTTAGGGCCACCCTCTCGATTCTCAATCTACGAAGAGATGCTGGGATCCCCCTTCTGAACATCTGAGAATGCAAGCTCCTCAAGCCCCTTCAAGACAATTT
The DNA here is from genome assembly GCA_037355405.1 of Vitis amurensis. Lineage (NCBI taxonomy): Eukaryota > Viridiplantae > Streptophyta > Magnoliopsida > Vitales > Vitaceae > Vitis > Vitis amurensis. Next base: position 1,583 of record JBAPGN010001371.1, on the reverse strand, counting down.
ATTTGAAATCAGTCAACCTGGGTAGATGTCCAATATTCGCAGTAAGGACAACGAGAGAGAATCACAGCGTACCGCCATTGATGATAGATTCGAGAACCGGGTGATGGCATCGTGAACGAACTCAGTAGAAGAAGTCAATTTGGTACAATCAGAGGATGATAGCGATTTCATGTAGTGGGTAAGCCAACTTTGTTTGGTGATCTGTAAAAAAAGAGCAATCACAAATTTTCCCAAACGTGTACATGTTGGTTTGCAAGATTTCCTCTCTAGTAGAGCACTCACACAGAAATCACATCTTTCTAATTGTAGAGATAGTGGTACTCAGCTGGAAGTTGCTTCAACTGAGAGGACGTCTTGAAAATCTTTCAATTTTGAAGTTTGGACTAAGCTGTAACCCCCACAAGTTTGCCTTTCAACTGCCAATTCAACGGGCAGCACGAACGTTGAGCTGTAGGCACCAAGGCCAGTTGCGGCAATATTAAGATTAGTTCCTGCCAATGAAGACAAGGTGCATTTGGTTAATTTCCCCAGTGAGTTTTGGACATAGCCTTATAGAAAGCTTCCGGAGACGAGGAATTCTCCACAACATAACCCATTTCCCCAATTGACATCATCTTCAATGATAGAGTTTGCAGGGATGGGAAGGAGGGATGAAGCGAGGAAGAAGAATTCCCATAAAACTCACTACCCACCATCACTACTCCACTCATTTTTGAGATCTTTATATGTTCAAGACAAGGTAGCTGCCCTAGTGGCGGCAATGTTGAGCAATTCCCACAATTCGAAAGCTGAAGGGACACGAGATTTGAAAATGATCCATCTCCAAGCCAATCTGGAAATGTTAGACCAGGATAGTGTTGAATGGACAGTTTTTTTAAATTTGGATGAGGTGTTAGCCTGTTGAGAATATCATCTTGTATAGCATCATGACTAATCCCCTGACTCCACTTCAAGGATAACTCATCAAGGTATTTCTTATCCTTCATATTCGCCTGCAATGCATCCTCAACACCCACCACATTCTCCATTTTTGAAATTTCAAGTCTTCCTCGAATCTCTGAAAGCTTCCACAATTCTCCAAATCTGAACCCACTTTCTTTGCCCACAGTAAAATTAGGCAATTTCTGCAAACTTTTTAATTGATCTATATCATTTGGCATTTCTTTCAATGAATCAGTCCCGCTAACATCAAGATAGCGCAAATTAATCAACCTCCCCATTTTTGAAGGCAATTCAAGAAGACATCGACAATTACTCAGCATCATTGTTTGTAAATTGCACAAACAACATATTGATTCAGGTAATCTTTTAATCTCTGTTGTAGAGAGATCCAAGTAACGCAACTGTTTTAAATTGTGTATTGAATCAGGCACATCTTTTATGTTGTATTCACACAATGACAACACCCGCAATGATTTAAATTTTGGTAATATATTTTGTAAAACTCTTGTACTCAATCTATAAAAAGGATGGTGCCATAATCTCTTCACCTCTAAGATTGTTCTGAGATGTTTGGCTTCACCAACAAGCTCAAAAGTTTCAAATACAACTTCCCAGTCACCGTCACTTTTAAAGTGCCGGAG
>JBAPGN010001370.1:0-23620 GCA_037355405.1 Vitis amurensis | reverse complement strand
TCAAGAAGACATCTATACATAGAGAATGGAGATCTAGGATTATAGCATTTTCCTCAATACTAGAAGAAGAAGAGCTTCCACAAAAGCAATTAGCATTTCCACCTTATGCACTAATTGGGAAGCTACTAAAAAAACCTCAATGTTTTCCAGAGATTTGGTAATTGAATTGGTCCTCAAGACTTGGTTTCTTTCTACAAAATAGACTTGCTAAGTAGGTGCTTCATTCAAAATTAATGGGCTTTAAATTTTCTCATGGATTCTGAATAATTCATAATAGCAACTCATCTATGGAATTCTTGCATGTTTTTAACTGTCTCCTCTTGTCTTTCCAATAGGTCTGCTTCCTCCCATGCTCTAAATTGTGGATCACGAGTTGCCAAAATTTGTGGTTTATACTAAATGAGGGTTGTTTGATGCACAAGACTAAGTGTGAATCCCTTATATACATCTATGTTGTTGTTAGTCTCCACCTTCCATATCAATTTCTGAGGGGTATATTACCTCCCATAATTAAATACCTCCATATTTGTGATTGTGAAATCCTTTGTATGACTAAAGGGAATTCAGATTTTCCTACCTCCTTGACTAATAGTTATCTCACCTAAGTTCTATACAAACCTCTTGCATCTTAAAGAAACAGAGAAAAACAGTATTCTGTCCTTTAGCTCAAAGAAACTGTTGGAAAACCGAAACTGATATGGAAAGAAATAACTTTGTAAAGCTGTAAATTATTTATTAGTTGTTAATCTTTGTATTTTTAGGAAAGTAATTATTAGGAGTTATTTATTAGTTGTCAATCTTTGTATTTTTAGGGAAAGTTATGTTCTAGTTATATTTTCCTTTAATCAGTGATTTAGTTTTCCTAATTTGAGATTTGTATATGTTTGTAAACTCTATAAAAGAATAATCTCAATGAAAGAAAATTATTCCCGGATGAAACCCTATTCTTCAACTTGGTATCCAAAGCTTAGCATTTGCTTGTCGAAATCCATCCTTCTTCCTCTCTTTCAATCCCTGTTCTCCTGAAACCATTGTCGGATATTTCAAACGAGTCCACTTACTATTCCGTCAACTTCTCTGAACAATCCCATCATCACTTGATTCTTTCAAAAATCGTCTCATACCACCTCGAAATCTCACTCTGTCCCAATTCACCACGATTTCGCTTGATGGTGACAACTTTATGAGATCGGTCTCAATCAGTTCGGATGTACATCAGAGGACGTGGAAAAGAGGGCTACCCCTGATGGGTGTTTGAAAAGAAGGCTCCTGTGTAGGTGATCCGAACTTGCTATATAGGGATGCTGAAAATTCCATGGTGATGACATGGCTTGTGAATTCTAGGAAGAAGACATTACTCTAATTACATGTGCTAATCCAACCAGGCATTAGGCTTTGGGGAGAATGTAAATCAAATGTATTCTGATTTAGGGAATCATCACAATCTTTGAATTAACCCTTCAAACTTGGTTGAGATACGATAATGAAGGGAGGACAACGTCACAAAGTACTTCAACTCCTTGAAGTGGATCTGCAAGACCTTTGACCAACTGGTACTTCTTAGTGTTTTCTTTGGCGCACACACAGGTAATGAATTTATGTTCTTATCTTGTCGTTTAATATCTACTCCATGGATATCGATTCTGGGCTATCCGACCACATTGGGACCAAATTCCTCAAACATGATTATCCATATTCACCGTGTCCTGCCGAAATAAAAAGGTTGTGGATTAGTTGATGGGATTTCTCACCTATTGCCAGGAAAAGCGTCTAATAAAAATCTCTGAGGGAATAGGATCTATAATCTGTTCTTCCCTGTTTCCTAAACTTACTTTGTAATCTCTTGTCTGTTAGCCAAATTATCTAGAGATATCTAATTGTTGTGTTATTCTTCTATGAATCCCATTGTATTTTTCAGGACTAGAGCTTCGAGAAAGACGATGGTCTCTTATTATTCGAGGATAATTTACCTTGTAATAAATTGCTCAGGGGACTAAGTCGTATTTAGTCTTTTCTATTTGTGATCAAATAATGGTTTGCATTTGTGATTAGGCCATCTTACGTTTCTCTATTTTAAAACATTTATTTCCCAGTGTTATTTCAAAAGGTTTGATCGTTTATCATATTCAATGTGAAAAGTTGTTATTGGCAAAAGAGCCAACGAAAAAAATACATTCCAAAACCCTACTATGCATTCAAATGATGTTTGGGGCCTTCAAAGTAAACCACCAATTTCAAGAAAAAAATGGTTTGTGACCTTTTATTAGACGACCATACATGTCTTTGTTGGTATATTTAATGAGGGAAAAAAATTGAAGTTGAAAGGATTTTTTAAAGATTTATTTACAGATGATTTGAAAACATTTTCAAACAATCAGTATTTTGAGATTCTGATAATGGGACTTAGTACTTAATAAAGTTTGGAAACCTTTTCAACACGAGAAAGGAATTTTACATCAATCCTCATGTTTCTGATACCCCTGGAACAAAATGGTATAGTCTTAGCGGTAAAAATAAAACACTTATTAGAAGTAGGCCACGCGCTATGAAGTTTTTACATGAATATTTCCAAAATACTTTATGGGGGATTGCACCATACTAACTGCTTTTCATATCTAATCAATAGGGATGCTACAAAATTTTGCAGTTATACCACTCATTTGGAGTGCTTGCAAAAGGTTTTTCCAGATTCTCGAATTTAATTTCTGAATTACCCTTGAAAATATTTGATTACCACTGCAATATGTACACATTTCCAAAAAGGTCAAGGAATTCTAATTAGACCAAGAGCAATAAAAATGTGTTTTTGTTAGGATTATACTCCTGTAATTAAAAAGGGTACAAATGTATTTAATCCCACTTAAAAAACGTTTTTTACACAACTATGGATTTCCTATTATGAAAATGTCCCATATATTTACCAAAAATTTACTTTAGGGGGAGAAAGAATTAGTGGAACCAATTTTTGGGAAATTGTTGAACCTTTTGCCCTAGTGTTAATTCGTGATATTCTCTCTTGAAAAAGAAAATAAGGAAACTTAAGTCTACTGAATCCGAATCTGAAATTAGGTCTGTCAGAGAATAAATACTACGAATGAAAAAAAAGAACAATCTTGGAGCCTGTGGTTTATTCAAGGAAAAAGTCCTTGAAGAAGATAAAAACTAGCCGATCATTCCAGGCACATGGTCAACCGAAAGCCTAGGCAATGGCCTTTTAAATGTCTCAGGGTAAACCTTCCTTCTATTCTTACTCATATACATGCTTCTTCTTCTTTTGTTTACTGAATCTAAGTCACGATTCAACCACTTTGGACCAAGTCCAGAAATATCTGCACCCGGGAACCGGTTTTAGGGATTACCCCAATCTGTTCCATGATAAGGACCTTGACCTTGATCTCCCTATTGCTTCTTATTAAAGGGAACCCTGCCTGCACTAAACAATTCCCATTGCCAAATATATTCCTATAGTAACCTTTTTCTACAACTATAGAGCATTCCACTACAAATATTTCAAATTTGTGGTACCTAGAATATTTCAAGAAAACATTTTAGTGAAACCGAGTGGAAAATTGGCAGTGTTTGAGAAATGAATGCCTTAAAAAGATTTGGCACTTGGGAGGTTGTAGATTTACCAAGGGAAAAAAAAGTGTTAGGGTTGCAATGGGTGTTTTACAATAAAGAGTAAAGCAGATGGAAGTGTTAAGAGATACCAAAGCCAGATTGTGGCAAAGGGTTTTACTCAAACCGTATGGGATAAACAACCAAGAGACTTTTCGCCTCCATAGCTTAAAATAACTCGATTAGGTTTTGTTGTCCCTTGCAGTAAATCCAATTGGCCCTTACACCAATTGGATATGTTAAAATGCCTTTCTTAATGGAGACCCTAGAGGAGGAAGTGTTCTGAGTCCTCCACCAGGTTTTGAAGAAAGTTTTGGAGTTTGGGAAGTGTGCAATTGAAGAAGTCCTTATATGGACTTAAGCAGTCGCCTAGAGCTTGGTTTGAGCACTTTGGCAAATTAATAAAGCATTATTGATATACTCAAAGTCAAGCTGATCACACGATGTTCTACAAACGTTTAAATAAAGGTAAAGTAGCCATCTTAATTGTGTATGTTGACGATATTGTGTTAACTGGGGATGATTGCAATGAACTAAAGAGCTTGAAGGGGAATTTGTGGGAATTTGAGATTTAAGGACTTGGGGGCATTAAAATACTTTTGGGATGAGTTTGGCTAGTCCAAGAAGGTTATCTTTGTAAATCAACGGAAGTATGTTCTTGATCTTCTTGATGAGACAGGTATGTTAGGATGTAAGCTTGCTGAAACACCTATAGAGCTGAATGTAAAACTGCAACTTACAAAAGCCAAGAATGTGAAGGACCAGGATCGTTATCAGAGGCTTGTTGGGAAATTGATTTACCTATCCCATACATGCCCTAACATAGCATTCTCAATGAGTATGGTTAGTCAGTTTATGCATGCGCCTGGACGAGAGCATTTTGAAGTTGTTTACATAATTCTAAGGTATCTAAAGGAGACACCAGGTAGAGGTCTTTTGTTCAAGTCATGAGGACACCTACAAATTTAAACCTACTGATTACTACTCAAAAAGTGCTATTTGATAGCTTGTAATTAACTCTTTTAAACACTCTTGAGTAGTAATTATTACCTTTTAACTCAATTGACATGTTAAGGGTCCTTGAAAGCAATTTTAATCATTTTGTGTAAGTTTTGGTGTTTTTGTTAGTATTTTGATCACCAAAGCATGCCAAATGATGGAGGAGCTACTTGGATAAGTCATGGCAAAGCTTTTGAAAAGCTCAAGAACATGAATAACCAAAGCTTTGAAGTTCTTTGCCATAAGCAAATCCGGAATGCAAGGAGAGAAGCAAGGAGAAGAGGAAAACATAGTGAAGAAAACAGAGGACAGCAGCTGCAGTCTTCTTTCCCATTTTGGAGCACTTCCGATGTCCATTTTCTACATTCTATATACCATTTCAAAGCTCAGAAGTCAAGAATCCAATGCTTCAAACGGTGCGCGATTCGGAGTTGAAATGAAGAGTTACAGCCATTGCAAGCAGATCACTCCAAAGTGTTGCGAAATCAGCCTTTGTTGCGAGAATCTCGCAGCATTTTGTACAGTGCTATGGAATTCCTTCCTGAAGCTACCCGATACATGCGCAAAGCTGGGAATGCTGAGAACCTCAAGGTGGAGCCAATTTCGCAGCCCTGCGAAGATAGCTTGGTGTTGCGAAATTATTTCGCAGCCCTCTTGAGTGTCTGCGAAATCTCGCAGACACCATTTTCTCCTACGAAATGGTTCCTGAAGCTTCCTGATATTTGTGCACCGACTCTTTTAGATCTTTTCTTCAGATATTTTTGTATAAATTTCCATTCTTCTCCTTGTAAGCCACCAACCATAAGATTTCTTAGTGAGGAAGGTTGGAAAAACTCCTCTATATATATTCCCTTGCATCCATTGTAAAAAAGCTCTCGATCAATATATAGAATATACAGAGCCTTGCTCTGTTTTTCCTTATCTTTCATTTTTCATTTTCATTTTCTTTCTAGCCAACCAAACTCTGAGGATTTTTCCTCAGAGGATGAGAGGCTAAGCTTTTGTTCTCCTTGGAGTGAGGAAAGCCGGTAAGTTTCCATATGCATAATTGGAATTTTGTTGTTTTAGTTTTTAATGAAGAGAAAGTGTGACCCGTTAATGGGTTTTATCTTTTTAGTTAACTTAAACGCCTTTAAATCACCTGGGCCAACACTTGGTAAGGCAAGTGATTTCCAACCATGGAAATGCACTAGTTTACCCCTTGCGAGCCTTTGGGAGGTGACTTGAGGTAGGATTTCTAGAATAGCAACACTTGGTAAGCTTTTGGACTCCAAGGAGACATCCATTAGTTATCTCTTGCGAGCTTTTGACGGGTAATCCAAGGTTAAAGATCACCTTGAATGGCAAGTGCTAGGTTGAAGAGGTATGAGCCATTGCAAGATGCATCAGTGAGAGGGATTTAGTGTATTGAACCCATTAATGGGAAAGCATCTGTACAACACCGGTTGGAGAAGGAACTATATGTTAATTCTCTAATGCGAGGAAAAGAAACAAGTGACCGGAACTCTCCTTTTTGTATGAGGAACCTGAGCCTAGTGATCTGAACTCCAAGAAACACTTTTCTTTGTAAGAAAAATCAGTTACTTTCTTTTTAGTTAGTTTAAAACCAAACCTTTTTCTTTCAAACATCTTTATGTTTTCTTTTAAAGCTAACCTTGAAATGAAAAGGCACCAATCCAGCTTTGAATTAATATCATTTGCAAAGTGAAAACCCATCCCAGTGGACGATCCTAGAGCCACTATGCTATAGTAGCTTTGTCTTGCCTACCCTAGTATATGGGTAATAGCGTTTATAAATTTGTTGATTACTCCCTCAATCAAGGAGCACCAGCTGGACACAAATCAGCTGAGACACCAATTGGGCACGAATCACCTACACTGATGCAGACTGGGCTGGAAGCATAGTGGATCGAAGGTCCACCTCTAGGTATTGTTCATTTGTAGGTTGCAACTTGGTTATGTGGTGAAGTAAAAAACAGAACGTGGTTGCTAGAAGTAGTGCTGAGGCTGAGTTTAGAGCTGTAGCTCATGGTATTTGTGAGATTATGTGGATAAGAAGATTACTGGAAGAGTTAAAGATGACATGTTCATCTCCTATGAAGTTATATTGTGACAACAAGGCAGCAATTTCAGTAGCTCACAATCCGGTTCTCCATGACCGCACCAAACATGTGGAAGTGGACAAGCATTTCATTAAAGAGAAGATAGATAACGAATTGGTTTGTATGACCTATATCCCTACTGAGGAACAAGTGGTTGATGTCTTCACCAAAGGACTACACAAGAGGCAATTCAATTTTCTAGTTGGCAAGCTGGCTATGGAAGATATCTTTAAGCCAGCTTGAGGGGGAGTGTTGGAAAACCGAAACTGTTATGGAAAGAAATAATTTTGTAAAGCTGTAAATTAGTTATTAGTTGTCAATCTTTGTATTTTTAGGAAAGTAATTATTATGAGTTATTTATTGGTTGTCAATCTTTATATTTTTAGGAAAGTAATTGTTAGGAGTTATTCTTTCCTTTTAATCAGTTATTTAGTTTCCTAATTTGAAGGATTTGTATATGCTGTAAAGTCTATAAAAGAATAATCTCAATGAAAGAAAATTATTCCCGTGAAACCCTATTCTTCAACTGAAACAAAGAAGCAATAGAGATATTTCAAGCTTCCTTTTAACTAGGAGGAATCTAAGACAGCAATGCATTAAATTCTGTGTCTTGACAAGGGGATAAAGAGATGGGATAACCTAACACACTGGTTTTTGATGTGGGGTGAAGAAAAAATGGACAAACCACATACTGTTTGGCTTGACCAAGAAAGGAAGGAGCAAAGAAAACAAAGTACAATGAAAGGAAATGGTCTTAGCTCTCAATTTCTTGTATTTTTTTTTTATTGGAAGGGTTGTTTCATTTGAAGATGAAGAAAAGAGAAAACCAACTTATACTTTGTTGCAATGCAGAGTAGAGGAACTGGACCAACATAATACTCTGTAGCATATGTTGATCAGAATCTTATAACATAAAGCTACTAGGATCCCAAAACATTGTTTCTTTCCTTTGTGGTGGGTGGGGGGGAGAGGTTTGGGGGTTAATTAGTGATTTTGTTAAACTTATCTAATGCTAAATCTGTAAATACGTTTCAATTGTTCCACCAGTCAAACAGAAATCAAGTACTTGGCTTCCATGTTTAGAATTAGTTTCCTCCTCAATTGATTGGAAATGAACTAGTGTTCTACTGAAAAAGAGCAAGGAGAGCACTTGTTCCCTTGTTCAAATTATTACTTTCCATCATTGGAAGCTAACATGGACTCAATTTTTTGTGGGTACCTGAATGTAGAAACATGAAAGTTTTGTTGTCGACATTAAAAGTTTCAAAATGACATTTCTTTCGGGAAAGGACACACAACTGCGACTGTGGCCATAGTCAACACAAGGGCATTGAACAACTTGACAACATGGCTAGTGGTAGATCAGGAACATCCCCTGCTATATTCATCTTAATCTTGTGAATGAGCCCCCACATGAACCTGACGCCTTATGTGAGATTTTGGCCATAGCATCTAGTTATTATAAAGAAATGGAGATGGGTTAGGTAGAGATAATTCTGAATCTCTTGCACTAGATCTACCCTGTATGAAGCCCCTAAGGTCCTTGGAAGGTTAGCCATAAATCAGCTTGACAATTCCAGATGCTTGAGGAGAGGCTGGGTGGTCTTGAAAATCAAGAGGTGCAACAACTGTATAGTCTTGCATACACCAAAACCTGTTTCTCCACAAGAATAAATAAAAGGCGATTAATCATGGTAGGTAATGCAACTCCAGGCAATAGAGTAAGAGTTGAAGAAAGAACATACATGTTTATGAGAGAAGTGTTGTAGTTCTTGTCCATCTGAATACCAGCTATTCAAGTGTTGTAGTTTTTTACCTTTATCCCTAAATTATAAAAGGAAATGACCAGCTATTCAAGTTGCTCTTCTTCTGCTACCAATGGACCTAGTTGTTTGAGAGACATGAAGATGGAATAGGTATGGGTGACTCTGAAACACTCTGCTACAATAATAAAAATGTGCTTAATTATGGCAAGTAATGCAAATCCGGGCAACAGAGATGTTTCTAATACAAGTGTTGTAGTTCTTGTCCATCTAGTACATATGGACTGCAAATTTTAGCAACATGGTATCACCCCCTCTTTCAACACTAAAGAAAGTTGGCCAGGATGATGACATTTACAAAAGAATTCTGGGAATGTATTGATGACTTGAACCATTCCATTTAGAAACCTGAAAGAATTCCAGAAATTTGGTGATGCCAAAGTCCCACAAAAATGAAGTGCGAGCCTTCTTGACATGGATGACAAACCTATCTCTTGGAAGTAGAATCTTGGCCTACTGATTAGTAGTTTGTTTAGTGCATTTTTGTGTATTTTTGCCACCTGAATACCAACTATTCAAGTCCATAAGGTTCCAATACATTTTGTTCCTGTTCTTTGGCTGCTCTTCTTCTTATATTACCAGGAACAGGTTTTTGATCTTTACAATGTCTAAATCATGAAGGGGAATGAGACTATGTTGCAGTTTGTTCTCCTGCCACCATAAAAAGATTTCTTGTAAGACTATGAAACTGCAATGACTAATTACTGGTTTCCAATATTCTTCAAGCATATGCAAGAGAGCCTGAGGGTAAGAGGGCTAACAAACCTTTGTTTTTGGTTGGCAAAATCTCATTAACTGGCTTCCTAAAAAAACAGATTAAAAACGAGTAAACGCTTATCAGAGGTTAAATTCCAAATCCAAATGAAGAAGATGTAGGCCTATAAGAGTGCTTACATATTACCCTTTAATGATATGTAAATTGTCTTTCTTTCAATTTGCAAGGGTTTATACTTTGTGAATCAGGATATGCTGCCAAGAAAAATGCCTCCCTTCCTTGGAAAAAAAAAAATATCACCTGATATTTTTATTTTTATTATATATATATATGTTTGTGCCAAAAATATAAAAGTAAAATATAAAGGTTTGTTTGACTACTGTTTTCTATAACAGTTTTCTATTTCTTTAGAATAAACACGTTTCAATAAAAAAAAATTATTTTTATTTTCTACTCTTAAAAAATAAAAGATATGATATTTTCATAAAATATCTTTTAATTATTTTTTAAGAATTTAAAAAATAATAATTATACAAACATATATAATGATTAAAAAGAAAATATTAGATACATAAATTATTTTTTAAACATATTTAAAAATATTAAAAACATGTTAAAAATATTTTAGATTTTCAAACAGACTTTTATTTTTCAAAATATCGAAAAACATTTTAAAAAAAATTATTCTTAAAAACTATTTTTCAAAACTGTCTTTGAAAATAGTTACCTAACAAAACCTAACTAATAATCAAAATAAGTTTCTTTGAAATTACTAGCATCTAAATCTTCCTAAAATTGTGTACTTATAATTTAGAATTAGCAAATTTGCTTGGGTTAGACTTGAATTTTCTTATATTCGTAGTCATATGAAACCGGATTTTTATGTATATCATTCTTACTTCTAAATAATTTGAATAACTAAAAAATTCAAGTATGATGAAAAATCTATTTTTTGGGTTTAAACAACAAAACTACCTATTCAATCTCCCTCTAGATAATTTTACAAATGAAAAACATCATAGCTTCAAAATGATAGTTCAAATACTCAGGATTTATCTCTTTTAGCAGTGATCAAGGGAAAATTGGAATTCCACCTTTGGCTTAAGAATATTAATAAGGAGCAACCAAAACGTAGAAAGAAAAAAAATTTTAAAGAAAATAATTTTTTTTTCATATTTGATTTTACTATACTCCAAGAGGAGTGAAGTGAATGCCTAAACTCCTTGCTTTCTCTTGGGATGCCCGGGGAGGATGGTGCATAAGGTTTGTCATCTGCGCATCTGCAACCAAACACATGTGGATACCAAGGCATAAATATTTAAGGGGAAACAAGATGGCAGGTACTCTTCAATGTATCCAATGGAATAATAAGTAATATCGTGTTGATCTCACTTGCTTCTAATGATGGCACTAACGAGCACTAGCAATAACAAATAGAAACTTACCTTTCAGGTAGAGGTAATCCAGGGTAGAGCTTGCGCAAAATCTTCAGTATCTCAGAATTGTGTAAATCCCTTCTACTAAGCAGTATCTTCCACTGGCTTCTGGGATCTCATATGCTTGAATGTGTGCATTGGCAACATCTCTAACATCAACCCACCAGGATGATATATTCGGAAATGTTTGAGCTCCTGCAACAAACAAATTCCAAATGCTTGCATTTGAAGAATTCAGTATCTTGATATAAAGTCTGCAATGTGCTTGTGGATATTTTGATGTTTTGTCATTCATTTTCTTGGATATTGTCAAGTGATTAAACTAATCACATTGGTTATGCAGTTTAAACCCGTCCAAACAAGGAGTACTGTTAGTCAGCGCAAGAAGAAACAGAACATGTACTTATATTCAAGTAGAGAACAAGAACAAAACCTTAGAACACATTTGCTGAAGAGTACCATTTATGAGGTTCAAAACTTGCTCTGCACTTAGATTAAGAGTGGGCTGTAAGAGAGGACCAATCACCCATCCTGGATTTATCGTGACCATGTCAATCCCATTCTCCTTTGAAAACTTCCAAGCGGCCTCCTCAGCTAAGGTCTTTGAAAGCACATACCATTGCTATCAAAAACTCAAATAATGACATTTGGTTAGAAATGGTTTCAGTATGCAGTGCAACAAACCTAATCAATACAAAAACTTGCCAACAAGTTCAAAGGCTTGGTGCACACAAAGCACATGTTTGAATCAAATTTGAGATGACAGAGGAGTTTACATGAAATTTGAGGTGAGAAAACAAAATTGATGATTTGATGGATACCCTCTCATACTTCTAGTACTACTACCAGTGAAAAACCGGTAAAATATTTCATAAAACATGCAAAAAAGATGGTATGTGATAAGAAATAACTCAGATGCAACCTTTGATTCCTTGCATATAACTGGATCTGAAAAACCAACTCTCATCAATTAAGCACCTCAGGAGTCAGAGGTTCTCCAGTGAATAAACTGAAGCCAAAGACGATGTTACAACCACTCTTTTGACCGACGGAACTTTTGAACAGGACTTAGGACATTGATGGTTCCCTCAAGCAGGGGTCAATCAATTCTGCGCTGAACACGAAAAAAGAACAAGAAGAAATAGAAGTTAGCTCAATGTAAAGTATAGAAATGGAAGTGGTGTAGGTTGAACCTGGGGGTTAATGCTTCCAATGCAACAGGGGATGCAGTATGAAAAACACCATCACATCCATCAACTACAGAATCAAAAGACCCTTCTTCCAATAAGTCTGCTTTGAACAAATGAAGCCTTTCCTGGAGCTCCATCGAGGGTTGAAAGCAAGTGCTGTGTCTTCTTTGGATCATCTGTGGCATATATACATATTTAAATGTAAGCACAACCAGTGAGTTAAATGGAAGCATATATAAGTGAAAATGCCTCGGAGGTGAGATAGAGAACTGACTTGGGTCATCGAACGGTTGCTTTGACAGTGGTAACCGGTGTGGAGCAGGAGCTTCACCAGCCATGAAGCTATAAACCCAGAAGCTCCGGTCACGGACACCACCTTTCCTTCTCCACTCATCTCCTTGACGTCTTACGAAACCTTCAAATCTATGTTATCCACTCGTACACTGGTGTATATAGAGATAACATACAGACGAGATGACATGTAAATTCGAATGCGTGTGCGAATTAAACCTTAAGTAAACAGGTCGGAGTTTAGAATTAGAATAAATGAATGAAATTTGAAAACTTAAGCCCATTTTTAGTATTATTTTTTTGTTAGTGAGAATTATTTTTTATAAAACATATTTATAATTCAGCAGTATTTAACAAAAATTTGGGTTTCAATCTTATGTCTCTGATCATTTCAGTACTCTAAGAAACAAAATGACCAGAGATTGTATCAAACCCCATAGATAAGAGTAAACTTCAGTAATGGCATAATTTTCCCTGTTTGGATGGTTGAGCACCAACACAGAACTGAGTTAGATGGGCCATGCCCACGCTCACTGATAACATCTTCCAAAGACAGAGGTCACCTTTTGTTACCTTACATATGGTATAATCAAGACCACATTGCCCTACCATCAGCTTGCTTAGCTACCACCTCTGCATAAAGTTAATGACAAGTAAAATCTCCTCAGTGTACTTCCAAAACAAAAATCTAGTTGGAGGGGCCCTAAGGTCTACGGAACTCCCCTGGTCCATTATTAAGGAATAAGTTGATAGCATTTTGTTGATTTCTTTAGGAAACTTGTAGCTGTAGCTTGGGGATTGGTACCAATGAAACAGTTAGAAGATAATGACTCCAACACACTTAACCAATGAAGTTACAAGAAGACCACCATCTTTTTGTTTTAGATTCCATCTGGACTATACATGTGTTCAGAAACTGGACAAAGTTCTTCTCCCTCAAGCTTTCCACAGTGATCCTTCAAGGCTCACTCCAAAGAGTTGAAGTCGGGATGCCCAAACTTATTTGCTCCTGGACACATATAGTTGGTCATGAAGGGCTTGTCGTTGCACATAGCCACAAATGACAACAGAAACACATTTTCTATTACATCACGTTGAAACGATTACTAAAGAAAAGAAAAACTCTCTAGGACAATGGACCCTGAAGCTAAACCTAGTACTGCAAGAAACGTTAACAAAGTCACAAAACACATCTTATTGGGTAATGAGAAAGAATCCCCAAGCAATGGGATTAGTTCTTTTTGTCTAGAAGAGATCTGAAATATGGGTATTAACTAGAAACCTAAAATGGCAGAAAGTATTCAGTGAATCGGAAAGAAACTCCACCAAGGTCAATATTTGATGATAGGATTTGAAACAAGGAAAGAGTGCTCATACCTCACCAAACTTCCATTTCACAGGAAAAACACATTTGTGGATCATGATCAGCCAAAAACAGAATTAAAATAATATAAATCAGAAAATGGTCCTGGAGCCCCTCCGTGAAGCACTTTTAGACACTTAAGCACTTCATAACATAATAAAGAATTGGATCAATTCATAAGGAAGGCAATATGTTGAAAATAGCATCAGACTTGCCATTATGACCACCGTGAAATGGAGAGAAGAAGGCTACACATAACATGTGAGATAAATATTTCAAGACATACAATAGTATTTTAAAAGTAAGACACAGTTGGTCAATGCCAGTCGACCCGAAGTAAATGCAACGCTACAGCCTACTATCACATGGCACAATCCATAGAGGATAAAACAGACCGACAAGGTAGGCAAATTTGCAGCTTCCCAGCTCATTCAGATGGAGAGGATTCACCTCTCCAAAGTTGATTCTCGAGGCAAGCCATTTTGTGAAAACCTCAATAATTTGTTGATGGGTTGTCTTCTGTACTTATCTAGAAACAACTGTTTCTTAGTTAAGTCTATTGTCAATTGAGTGTTTGTCTGGTCAACCACAGATGATGGAATCAATGTAGTCCACATTATTCATCCAATGCAGGTTACTGTTTTATCTGTGCCTGTTGCCTTCCTGGATGTAGTTGTTTCCTTTTGTGTTTTAATTCTTACATTTAGTGCTACTTCATACTACTACTTTGCACTGGATGCTGCCCCTTTTTCTAGTACTTTTTACAGAATATGTATATATTAGCCTATCCAAAAAATAAAAGAAAAAAAACCAAATAAACAAAAGAAGCAGCATTGCCTAAGCTGCAATCATTGACTTCTCAAAGGGCGACTAACGCCATGCTTACTTCTCAGTAGGTTTTAAAGCAGGGTTAGAGCTTGTGCAAAATCTTCAGTGTCTCAGAACAGGTAAAAATGCCTCCCTGACTAAACAGATCTGCCTCTAGCCTTTGGAAGCTCATATGCTTGAATATGTGCCATGGCCACATCTCTAACCTCAAACACATCGATATGTTTTATTGGGAAAATGTATTCCTGCAGCAAACATAATCTCAGAAGCTTACATCACAAGTTATTACGTAAGTGTCTGAAAATAAGTACTCAGTTTTCTTTTGCGTATTTAAGTTTAGCGTGCAATGCTCAATGATAATATGATGTTTTTCACCATTATTTATTCTATAGATCATATGTCAACTCTATTTCACAGAAGGAGAATGACCACTAGCTTTTGGCACAATTCTCAAAAGTATTAAGCTGAGAAATTTTTGAAGCACCACATTATTTCTCGTCTCTAGGACTGTTTTGTCTCAAACGGAAATTGCTTAGAAAAAAAGATCGCAATACAACACTTAGCAAATACGCTTTATTTATCACTTTTTGTAACTATTGGAAGATACAAGTGAAACACAATTTTGTACACAATACCCATTTCTTATTTCATACAAAAGACTCGAACGGTCAAAGCAGCACGACAAATTTACTTTGGTTTTATTGCAGGCAATATGAACATAAAAGCAACTACCAACAAGTGCTAATCCCAATTTACTACGGTTGATCCATGAATCAGTGTACAACTCATCAAGGCCACCAGGTTTATGACATGATGTCCACTGCTCAACCTAATGGCAACACCCTATTTATTGAACCGCAGTACAGGGGAGTATTAGTGAGGCAGAAGAGGGTTGGCATTAGTAAGGAAACAAAAACCATATTTCGCTATTACAGTTACGGTAGTATTTGATTTATTGTAGATCTGATCAATAAAGATAAACATAAATTGCCCTTAAAGCACTAGAAAAATGATTCGTAAATGCTTTTAAAGAATGCTTAAATTTCTGTAAATAGTCCAAAAAAGCTTAGTAGAAGTTCTTTAAAATACTGATAAAGTGAGATTTGCACACTGAACAACTCTTTGCAATGGAGTTGGATCGGGGGGACCCCCACTTTATGCTAATTATGTTGACTTGCAGAATATTTAGATGCGGTTGATCAAAGGATAATCGGTTATTTAAGAAAAAGTTCTAGCCCTTGGCTTAACTTGCATAGCAAATATACCTCAAGATTCAGGATAAGCTTAATTGCAATAGCATGCTTTCAGTCCTTTCACAGTCCAGGTTCCTTCCAAACCAGTCTCTTAGGAGACCAAAACGAAACCATATCATTTCATCTAAATCTCATATGCAAATCTACCCAAATGCAGTATCTTGGTGTACAACTATAATGACAGAGGAGGGAGAACAATTCTTTTAATCGTTAGAAGATTTATCCAGCATATATTCAAATGCATGATGTATTGTAGTCCTATTTATCGTGAACTGTGGAAAGTTCTTTGTGGAACGGTTTATTGATAAGTTTTTGATTTAACTTCTGAGTATTACCACATTGCAGGGCTGTTGGATTAGAGTTGACGCTCAATATTGAAGTGAAGCATGAGTATTGCTACTGGAGTAGAAAGACGTAAGACATAAAAAAAGCGATTCTCATCAATTGTAGCAAGGCAGTACCCTTTAGTCAGCTTCTGAAGCTTCCTCGCAACTTAGAATAAGAGTTAGGCTGTCAAGAAGAGGGCCAGATCACCCACCCTGGATATATTTGTAACCCATGTCAATCCCAATTCTTTTGCAGAACTTCCAAAGCAGCCTCCTCAGCGTAATGTCTTTGAAAGCATATAGCCATGCTAGTAGAAACCAACCATGTTTGAAAAATAATAGTGGAAGCTTTCTACTAGATAATGGAACATAGAGAAACAAGCAATGAACTTATGAACCCAATCAAACATCAATAAGGAGGAGCTTGAGGCATTCACACACTCACATTTAAAACTAATTACCTGATACGTTCAACAACTGTTTTGTTCAAGCCCATGTTTCTGAGCCATCATGTTTAATGGACAGTAAGACAATCAGAGATTAACATCCATTTCATCAACTAATTCCAAATTAGAGTTCTCATTTAATTTCTGTTTGAGGGAATGCGACTTAATGGATCAACAGTTACCACACCGTATTAGTGACATATTAGACATACATTGTAAGGTTAGTTTTAATGCTAATGGCAGGCCTTAGCAAAATAAAGGGATAATACTACCATTCCCATTTCGTGTTATTACCTAAGGCTGGCTGGCAGAAATGTAAAACCAAGAGGGGCATGACAAATTCGCACGCTACTTCTGCAGAGGTAAAAAGACAGCTGAAGCAGCCATGGAAAGAAAAACATTTTGTAAAGCCACAAACAAAACATGCAAAGAGATAAGCATTGATGGGAAATCATCTCCATTAAGCAACCTTTTGATTCTCACAGAAAACTGATCTGGAAAACCAACTCTTATCAACTAGACAGTCAGGAGCTAGGAGGTTGTTCCCATGAATGCAACTGAAGCCATAGCATGATGTTACACACTACTTTTTGACAGCATGAACTTTTTCACAAGATCCCTAGAACGTTCTTGTTCCTTTTCAGTGCTGGGATCAATTAGTTGATGCCTGGAAAACACGCGAGGAACGAAAAAACAGATAAAACAAATCTCCAGCATAAGTTAGTCCAATGAAGATAAGCTAATTAAAAAAAGCCTAATAATTATGCTATAGAACAAGCATAAGAATCACATTTATGGACTTCTCTAAAGAAATTCTCAGCTTGTCTATGATCTATGTTTTTGTGTGATAATATTATGCAAACAGTCATTTACAAGGAAGGATGAGAAATCCTTCAAACAAGTAGATGTACAAGAACATGATTCAATAAGGGGAAAAAAAATAAAGGGAAAAAAATGAAGAGACAATGAACCCTCCAGCCTTAAAGATTAACCCCAGGTAGAAGTATATGATATGGCTCACTCAAACAAAGTTGGCATAGGACATGACTTCTCTCTTAATCAGCCTCTCATCTTCCTGATTTCTCGATCTAGACTTTCAAGAAATGATCAGCCAATGTCTCTAAAAAGATCCACTATCCTCCACAAGTGGTGGTTTTATCTCCCTGACCCTTTTTGATCCAGTGACATGCAAGAGAGAACCATTGCTCAATTCTCCTTCCCCATAAGATCATAAACATCCAACTCTTTCACAAGATTTACATCCCTTCTAATAGTTTCAGGACCTCTGCATCACATCAATAGCAAACCCCATCCACAAATGGACAATAGAAAAAGCCTAATATCACACCAATCTATGCACCTGTGAGAAGGCTGAATATTTCCATCTGCTCTCGAGTTGCCTTAGTAAACATCAACCAAACTGAGCTTTAGGGCTACATGAGGCTAAAGAGGCCCCACCTACATTTCTCTGTTGACATCTAAAGTAGACTATCTAGTGAAGACTTAGCTTCACCCTCTTGACAACTAACTTATCATGTATCATTTGCTTCATATTCTTCTAGATAAGTTTGATATATCCATACCAACATGTCAGTTTCTATCTAGCATCAGTCATATTTCGGCTCAGGGTCCTCATTTTCAACTGTTGAAATACATCTTATCACTTTTTTCTTTTTCAATAAAGGCTAGAAGGGTCCACAATAAAGCACGCATTCTGAACAGGCAATAGGAGAAAGGAGCCACTTGCAAAGGACCGAAAGTAGATGTCTGAGTCTTCCAAAGAGGAAAAAGCCTAATCCCTCTATGGACAGAAAACAGGACATAGAAAATGAATTTCTGCTTGGTTTCTCTCTTCAGTTTTCCACTATTCATTCATTAATTGAGCCTTCGATCTTGGCAAACAAACAACACACCTATAACAGTTTTGTCGCATGAAGGGCCATTCACCAATTGCTTGAATGGCAAAAGTCACAAACAAACGAGCATGCTCGCATTCTAAGATGAAAGATGCTGCCTGACTTCACTCAGAAAAAGCAAGGCATGAATAACTAAAAACTGGTTGCGCCACACTGTGATTCGTCGTGTGGCATGCTTCGCTAAATTCCAATGATTGAGGTGGCAGGCTGAATTCGATTCACATGAGAAGCTGTAGGTTAATTTATAAATGTTCACTGTGTCCAGAAACTGAAAAAAGTGCAGAGTGGACTGGCACCGTCAGGAGTCTAGAAATAGCACAGGCAGGGCCTCCTCCTAGCACAAAACAACTCTCCGACAGGAACGCGCATATTGATCTCCCGATCCAAAAAAAGAATGTATATACATTAAGGGAACCTAACAGACACTCTACAGTGACAGGGTATTCAAAGAAATTCGTGAAGATAATAGACATAGCACACAAGTCCAATGAAAAGATTTTCTCAATGTTCTCAAAGTATCCAAGCATTTCTCCTGAAAGCCGAATATATTCCATTAGCCAGCTAAGTTGGTGCTCTCTGCACAGTGACTCTCCCTAGAACTCTCTCCACCTCCAAACCCTTGAGAATACCCAACTACAGCAAACCAAACTGTCCATATACATCAACACAAAGAAATTCCGCTTCGTAACTGAATGAGAACTTCAACAATTCTAGCTTCTACGACTGTTGCAGATACTGAATTCAGGTCATGAGACACATCTACGTCTTTTCATCATATGATAAGTATGTTATTTCAAGAATTTTGAGAAAATAAAATTTTGTTGGACCGATACACAACCTATTTATGAAGAAGGGAGTCAATATTCAAAAAATAAAAAAATAAAAAGCCACTTCCTAAGATTTCAAAGGAAAGATGCACAAACTATTGATGGAGTTAATTCCCATAACATTCAGATCTAACTCTCCCATACCACTATATGAAGTCACCATGGTGATTGGCTGACAAAGGAATAGCATGTTACAATGCAATATATGATAAAAACAAAATAAAATCCAAAATACAATCGAAATCAATATTAAAACCTCTTTAATAGCATTAAAATGAACCAAACAAAATAAAATACATAATAAAATAAAATAGGAACGAAGAAGTAGTAGCAGTACACCACAAAGCCAGCTTGGTCTGCTGAATGAGACGTAACAAAACTAACCATGGCCTAATCATCATAGGGACAAAACTCAATAAGATTATGATTATGCCACCTTCTTGAAAAGTACCCTAAAAACAAAACACTACAACGGAAAATGATTCTCATGTTTAGATCACTTGCTTGCTATAGAAAATACCAAAAAAAGGGCTCAAATATAAATTAAAACTAATTACGAACTTTATAAATTTTCAAATTATTTAATCTTTATATTCAATCAGTTAAAAAATAAAAAGAGAAAACCTAAGTTTCAAGTAACATATAAAAATAATTAATTGACATTTAATACTATTTTAATTTCCTTCAATTTTTCTTTCTTTCCTACTTTCTCTTCTATTTTCTTTTCCTCATTCTGCGTCAGACTTTTCTAGAACCAAACGATAGCCCATAAGGCTTCAGATCCATCCAATTCTGCGAAGTAACACTTTTATTTTATTTCGCCTATTTTTCTTTGCTACTCATGCTATGACGAAGTTGCAGTTTAGAATAAAAGAAATCAGCCAAATATGTCATGCAAATTGAGGAGTATGGCATGATCTTGTATTCATAACTTCACATCAAAGAATGGTATAATCATCGTAGAAACTCCTACTTTGAGTTTTTACAGGGGCCAGGTCCTAAACCAACTAAACACTAGCAAGAGCCCTCAGGACGGTAATTAATATATGAATCATCTGTGAAGCCATTCTATTCAAAACAAAAAAAAATCAATCATGATGGGAGCAATGAGCTGTCTGAGAAACATCAAAGGAAAAGGAGAATATTGGGCCAAGGCTGGAGGGAGGTGGTAAGGAGGTAAGGAATGAGAAAGAAAGGAAACAACCACCACTTCTCAGAATTTTGCTGGAATGCACTTCCACTACTATAGTAAAGCAATTTACCTATTTCTTATACCTGAGGCCCATTACACAGGGGTCAGAAATACATGATAAGGCAACTTGTCTAACATTTCCGTGCGAATGCATTTTCAGTCACCTTGATGGCAGTTGCGATTGTAAGTTAAATATGCTAGTAGAACTCTCCATCTTGACAGATAAGAACAAGAAGCTGTTTTGTTTGATTGCTTGGTGGGGGTGGTGGTTTTATTTCAGGATTAACGGTGGGAAGTAGAGGTGGCAAGGGAGTGGCAGGCGTCTCACTTTTGTTTGCGGGATGACACATTGGTTTTTTTTGTGAGGCATTCCGTGAAGGCACCAACTATATGCATCATTCTATTGCGGTCTTCGATGTGGTTTGAAGCAAGCTGTTCTGGGCGCACACTTAGATTTAACCATTTGAAAAAACGTGAGCTAATCTTTAGTATGGAGGTTCCAATAATGGAGGAGTTGGTGGATATTTTGTGGGTGTAAGTGGGGTTGATTACCTTCCAGTATCTTGGGCTTCCTTTGGGTGCACCTTTTAAAAATCAACAACAATGAGAGACTTTGGGGCCAGAGCCAGCGGATGGAAAGAGAAAGCTACAAGTGGAAGGAAACAAGCTTGTCCCAAGGGGGGGTTGTTTAACCCTTCCCCTCCCCCCCCTTCCCTCCCCCATCCCCTCATCAAACAGTACACTTGTCGTAGCCCAGCCCATTTATTTCATGTCCATTTGCTTGTTTCAAGAAGCGGTTGTTGTAAATTGGAAAAACCTTCAAAAGGACTTTCTTTGGGATGGAGGGGGGCCTAAAGCATAACAGGGCCGGTATACACCCCAAAGCAGCACCAAACCATTTTCTTTGAAAATAGCCTCACCTTAGGTGAGGTCTGGCACAGTTGTACGCCAAAAGCGAAATGAAGAGAGGTTAGGCATTTCCAAAAATCTTTTCATTTTGAACCCCAAGGCTCTCTATAGGTGAAATGGGACGTTGAAAGGTTTACTGTCAGAAGGGGATGAGCCCTGTGGAAGAAGAAATCATTGGTTAAGTATGGACGGTCCCATCTAACACGGTGCACACCCAACTTACCGTCCGGGATATCAACTCCAAGTAGCGGCGACACGGCCCTTCATACCCCATCCCTGAGGGTAAGAAGAAGACAGTTGCGTTGCTCTTTGGACCAGATAAGGAAGTGCTTATAGGCATAGAATTGTGAAGAGCTATAAAGGAATGATGAGGATGTCTTTCCAAAAAGCAAGCATTTCCTATGATTTGGTTGGGCAAATGGAAGAAGGATAAGTTTGAAAGCATTGGTGTGGAGGGCATCCCCTTTGAGTACCTCTCTTCCCCTCTTTTTGACTGGATAGCCACTGTCAAGGAGGCTTGAGCTATTGATGTTTGAAGCATTACTAATTTTGACGGGGATGTTGAACCCTTTTTGTAAGGAACTTTCCAAGACTTAGAGGTAGAGATAGGTATGCTGAAGCACTTCACTTTTGGTCTTGGCCAAGGCAAAACAATGAGTAGGGAGAATGAGACTGACAAGGTTGGTGTTGATGGCTACAAAGGAGAGGCCAATATTTTGTTAAATACTTCATATGATGGGATGCGTTCAAAGGGGTTCAGATTCCTTTCCCACGGCTTATTTGGAATTCTGTAGGCCTCCCAATAAAAAGTGAGTTCTTTTTTTTATTTGGGAAGCAACTTGGAAGGGAGTTTCTAACATGGAAATCTTGAAAGAGAAGGTTGGACTTTTGGTACAACAAACACCTTTTATTGTAAGACAAGAAGAATCTTGCATCACATCCTTCTTCATTGTCTAAAGGCTAGATTTGTCATGACAAATTAGTTTTTCCTTGTTTGTAGTGGTTTGGTGTTGCATACCTCAGTCCAAGCAACGCCTTCTATAGTTGCATAGCTGATCCGATTGGGGACAGGAAAAAAGGTGTGGAATGTTCTGCACTTCTTTGTTCTTTGTTTTGGACCTTTGAACAAGAGGAGGGAATAGCAAGGGCTTTTGATAATATTGAGCTTTCATATCAAGAACTAAAATTCTCTTTTCTTTGTAACTTTTTAGAATGGACCAAAGGGGGTCTAGGGCAAGAGTCCTTTTGTATGATTGATTTTATCGATTGGTTAGGTTGCCATTAAGAAGAGGGTTCTGTGTTTTTTCTTTGGTGCGCACATGCATATTTCCTATGTACTTGGTGTAGCCTTTTTTTTTGGCTCTTTAACATGTCTTTTGCCCTTTTGCCTATCAAAACAAAAAAAGCGCAAGGAGTGTTTGGATCAGCCGCCATAAATTTTCATGGAATAGCCTTGTTACAGTGTGAGCATTCCCATGCTGCTGTCAAGGAAGTTATACATTCCTAAATAAATATTCACAGGGTTTTTGGTTCTTATTGATGCAAGATAAAGGGCCTTTATCTTCTTTTGAACAAACATAACAAGTGGAGAAAAGGAAGGATTAGGGGGGAGAATGAAAGAAAGAAAGAAAGAAAAAAAAAAAAAGCTATTCAATATTTTTGCACATAAGCAGAATATAAAAAATCCAATATCAGTTTCTCTCTTTTCCACCATTGTCTTGGTTTAGTGAAATCCGCATTCACTACCATTGGATCAGTTGAAGAAACCACATACAGAAAGAAGAATCATGCAAATTAACAATTCATGATTAGTTAGTAATTTCAAGATCAGTAACTGATTGGAAAAGAATATAGACAATGCTAAATTTTACAGTATGCGAATGGAACCAATATAGGATAAACCTGGGGATCGTCAACTATCAGCACAACTGGGGATGCTGTATGAAATACTCCATCACATCCATCAACCACAGAATCAAAGGATCCTTCTTCAAGTAAGTTTGCTTTAAACAAATGAAGCCTTTCTTTAGCACCTTCAAGTGCAAGCAAGTGTTCTGTCTTCTTTGGATCATCTGTGGCATATATAAGCACAACTTGCATGTTAAATGGAAATAAGAAGAATGAAAGCTTACAAAAACTTTATTTTGGTAAGAATATATATTATGTGATAGAAAAAAACAACCCCAAATGGGGAAACCCTAGTACATAAGGAGTATGCAGTGGAAGCTCGCGGTCACATGACTAGATATCTCAGAAGTCAACTAATGCTCTCTGTAGAAGAATGGGGATTGAAGTAAAATGGATGGGGCATGTAGAGTAGTCCTTTTCTCAACTGCAATTGCAAGCTTTTGGATCATTTATGCAAGATGATTGGATTTTCAAAGTG
>JBAPGN010001369.1:0-23732 GCA_037355405.1 Vitis amurensis | reverse complement strand
AAAATTCTAGTCCTAGCCCAAACATGTTCTTTAGTGTAAAAACAGTCGCCCAGCTAAAAATGTTACATGCTACCTGTCTCAACAGCAAACCCCCACCCACACAAATAAAAGTATCCCTTTAGATCTTCTCTAACAGGATCATGGATAGGCAAGCTTGAAATGAACTATGAATGAGAGTCTACCCCCTAGATAAATATGGCCTCTACCATGACACTAGCTGCTAATTCTATCTCTATCATTGGGTTTTCTTTTATTTATTTATTTATTTATTTATTTTTATATAGGTATTATCATTGAGTTCTTCAAACCAAAGAAAGGACAAAAATCTTATACCCTATGTAATAGAGTTTGCCCAATTATCATTGTCTTGTCCGAAAGCACACTGCCTAAGGTAAATGTTGGTTGCAATGTTGCCCCCACATATTGAATCTCAACTTACCAGATCATTGATTCTTTCTTCTTGGGATCTTATCAACACAATAATTTCTAATACTGGCAGTAGACTATTGCTTCTGGTTGCTTTTCACCCTGTTTTTTATTATATGTAAAACCGTGAAAGGTTTTTTGGATAAACTTTTATTTTATTGCACTTTTTTAGAACACAGGCTACATCCGTTTAAATAACCAGGAAATAGATAATTCCTAGGCTAAAAATAAGGAAACCTAAAAATGAATCTGATTCTAATCCTAATCTGAATAAAACCTTTACTATATACAAAAAAACTAGAATTCAAATAATTCCCCAAATCAAGGAACCTATCCATTCTAAAATTCCTCAAATCAAGGAATCCTATCCATTCCAAAATTTGAGTCCAATTTGAACTAGTCTAACCAAACTAACTTTCCGACACTCACCTTCAAGTTGGGGCATAGATGTCTATCATACCCAACTTGTCCACATTATTTTCAAAGTTTTCTCTCGGAATCCCTTTAGTTAAAACATCCGCAATCTGGATTTTGGATGGCACATATGTCAAGCATATTTCCCTTTGCTCAATTTTTTCCTTAATGAAATGGCAGTCCACCTCAACATGTTTTGTTCGATCGTGGTGGACTGGATTGTAGGAAATGCTTATAGTTGCCTTGTTGTCACAATACATCATAGCTAGAGGATGAATTCTAATCTTTAGTTCTTCTAATACTCTCTTGATCCACAAGACTTCACAAATTCCATGAGCTATTGATCTAAACTCAGCTTCAACACTACTTCTCGCTACCACATTTTGGTTTTTACTTCTCCATGTGATGAGATTTCCAAACACAAATGTACAGTAGCCAGATGTTGACCTCCTATCTTCTATAGACCCTACCCAATTTACATCCGTGAAGGCCTCTATTTTGAATTGGTCATGCTTTCCAAAGTGAAGTCCTTTTCTTGGGGTTCCTTTCAGATATTGTAATATTTTATAGACAACATTCATGTGTGCGTCATATGGAGAATGCATGTACTAACTGTACTTACTGCAAAAGCAATATCTGGCCTAGTGTGAGAGAGGTAGATGAGCTTTCCAACCAACCATTGGTATCTTCCTTTGTCAACTAGACCCCCTTTTTTAGCTAGGTCTATCTTGTGTCTTACACCAATCGGAATGTCGCTAAGCTTGCAACCAAGCATCCATGTTTCCTTGAGTAAGTCTAAAGTGTACTTTCTTTGAGAAATAGAGATTCCATTTTTATTTCTAGCAATCTCCATCCCTAGAAAATACCTTAGTACCCTAAGGTCCTTCACCTCAAACTCCTTAGCTAGGATCTTCCTCAAAGCTTCAATTTCTACATGATCATTGCCTGTTAAAATCATATCATCAACATAAACAATGAGAACAGTTATTTTACCCTGATCAGTAGATTTGTAAAACATGGTATGATCTTAATATCCTTGAAGATTCAGCCATATTTTTAACTACTTCTTGAGAGTCTCTTTGAACCCATGGCCCGGGATGATTGCTTGAGACTATAGAAAGCTTTCTTCAATTAACAAATTTTATTGAAGCTTTCTTGTTCAAGTCCTAGTGGTACATCCATGTAAACCTCCTCCTCTAATTTCCCATTGAGAAAAGCATTTTTTATGTCCAGTTGTTGAAGAGGCCAATCATAGTTTGCAGCCAAAGAGAGAAGAATTAAATTGTGTTCAGTCTCTGGCACAATGCCAAAAGTCTCTTTGGTATCTATCCCATAAGGGTCTTAGTAAATCCTTTAAGCAAACAATCTTGCTTTTGTACCATTCCCACCGCAGCCATGCGATTTGTATTTTACTGAAAAGACCCATTTACATTTCCAACAATTCTTTACCTCTTCGGTAGAGGTAACAAGTTCCCATGCTTCTGTTTTTTTTTCAAGCTTTGACTTCCGCTCCACAAACCGCTACTTTCCATCTTTGGATCCAAATGCCTTTTTGTCACATTTTTTGGAATTGTCTATGGAAGAAAGGTGAGGGGCAGAAGTAGGAAAAAGATTGGGATATCTATGATAAGAGACAAACTAATAATGCGGATGAATGGTACAAGATCAAACACTTTTCTTAAGTGCTATTCGGGAGATCTTAAGTCACTAGGCACTGGGTCTACAGGAAGTGAGATTGTGAGAGTGGCATGAAGAATTATCCAAACCTGGATTCAAGCATGTTATCTCCGATGTGGGCTTCCTGGCAAGGCATGAGTGTATTCAAGTACTATTACCATTCTTTGAGTAGGACTTTTGAACTGGTGGTTGTGACAGGGCTGTTGGTGGCAATGCTTTATCTTCCCCGCATCTTGACAACGTCTTGTTATGTAACTGGAGAACTATTGTGGGTTTGATTTGAACGAAAAGGAAATGGAGGAGAGATTTGAGGAGACACCGTCATTGGTTGCTGGGAGTGGACTAATTTAGTAGACACTGGACTGGTTGCTAGGAGTGTAGGAAGCTGGAAAGAGATGTGCGAATTTTGCATGACGAAGCTTCACTAGAAATTCTCCCTTGAATCAAAGTGTAATAGGGCGCACTACTGTTGCAGGAAGGAAGGTTACATCTATAGAGATGCACTAGTTCTTAATTAACAAGATTCAAAACGATCTATAAATCCTTTTAGTTGTTGCATATCGCTTATTTTTAAAAAAAAAGCATTTTATAGCCCTAGAATCAAGTTTACCATGATTATGTGAATGGACATGTACAAAAATAGTGCACCTGAAAATTTTAATTCATAAATCTTGGCAAAATCGAGAATCAAGGAATGAAGCAAGAAACAACAATGGGAATTTTAATAAAAATTTTTAAGAACTTTGAGGGCATCCATTTGAATCAAATAATGTTGCTATAAGAATAGCATCCCAAAGTATTTTTCTAACTTTCATTGAAAATAATAAGGACCGAACAACTTCTAAGAGGTGTCTATTATTTTTTTCGGCAACTCCATTTTGTTGTGGAGTATCTACACATGATTTTTGATGAATAATCCCATTAGTTGATAAAAAGTCTCTAATAACAACATTTATATATTCACTACCATTGTCGGTTCTAAGAATTTTAACGGACGTTTGAAATTGATTTTTGATCATTGAATAGAAATTTTTGAAGGTTTAAAGACTTCAGATTTTTCTTTAAGGAGGTAAACCCAACAAATTCTTGAATGATCATGATGAAGGTAATGAACCATTTCTGCATCCATATTTTAGAATTGTTACCTGAGTCATCGGGTCCCCAAAGAGATCCACTATGTGATGGAGTGTAAAAGGTTTAGAGGGACTGTAAGGTTTTAGCAGGAAGATCTAATCTTGGCTATTGCTTTTCGCCATTTGACACACTTCACATTTGGAAACATGGGACAACCTTTTATTTTTTGAAAAAGTTTTTGGAAACAAGAACCTAAAGATACAGAAGCTAAGGATGTGCGTGGCCTCAAATCTATTCAGGTCCCATAACATTCAATTTCATGATCAAAAGTAAAAAGATCACAAACACTGTGCTACCAAGCAACAATGGCTTGTCCTTACACAACTTCATGGTCATCAAAATGGTATAAACCTTCACACTCACATGCACTACCAATCGTCCTCCCCGAAGCTAAGTCATGGAAAACAACACTAGTAGATGAAAATTTAGCTACACAATTGAGATCTCTCATGAGTTTACTAATGGACAATATATTACATGACAAATTTGGGACATGTAAGACTAATTCAAGAGAAAAATTTTTTGTCAGAGAGATGGTTCCTTTTCCAGCGACCGGGGTATATGACCCATCCATTCCTTTTCCAGCAACCGGGGTATATGACCCATCCACAATTTGAACTTTCATATTACCAGCACATGGCACATATGTTGTAAATGAAGTGGATGACCCCATCATGCACTGAATGGGTATTGAGTTCTACCTGATTGTGCTTGAGAGCAAGATGGTGAGAGATCAGCATTTGGTGAACCTGAGATTGAAGTGGATGCAGTTTGTGGATTAAGGAGATGTTGCAAGACCTCTAACTACTCCTTGGTGAATGGTGAAGTGGCTGTTTGGTTGTTAGGGTTCTCAGATTCACTATGGTAGGCTTTGGAATCACGGTGGGTCTTGGGTTTCTCCCAGCAGGTGGCTTTCCATGGATCTTCCAGCACGTATCTTTTATATGGTCTCGTTTTCAACAATTTTCACACCAAGGACAATCACCCTTTTTTCCTAGTTGCTGGTCAATTGGTTGAAAAGCCGCCTCCAATGACCATAACATAGGGCAGACAGTCTCAGATTGGCAGAATTGTCTCGTCCATTAAGCTCAGGATGGTCGGGCATATTCGGTCCGCTTTCCTTACCCTCTTCCTTGCACTCAGACATCGTACCGTTTCTCTAAAGAGAGAAAGAGTTTCTCCTCTTTACGAGGCGAATGTTGTAGCAGAGTTCTTCCAAAGACTCTTTTTGACGTCATCCTAGACCATTGAGATTTCCAAGGCTATTTTACACGTCGAACTCTCGGACTCATATATTACTCCGAAGGTTCACTTCATTGAAGTTGAGTCTAGAGGCGCACACACATAATTCCTTAAAAATCTGCCTCCCTTGGCATTCAATGCATGTTTCGAGAGCAATTTGTTTTCATTAATGGGGCTCTTAGAGACAATGGCCTTAACATTTGCCTGGGATAATCTCTGGTTCAAGGTACCAACTATGCAACTACCATGAGGATACTATAGTGAGAGAAATAAATCTCTAGCTAGTTTCTTTGCCATGCATTTGATTATATGGGAGCCAATGTAAAGGATTGTTGGATTGCTTCCATTATTGTCCTGAGTCTAAGTGTGAGTTGAGGGACACGTGATGTGAACTACTCAACCTCGCTCTATAGGTAAATCGTGCAAACTTTTCACGTCTTACATAGTGATAACTAAACAACATTTGATAATGGGAAAAATCTAGGCTTGGGCAGTGGGTGGAGTGTGCAACTGGCTTATCAAACTCCATATGAGATCGGAAACTTCATGATCTCTATATGTGTATTAGGAGTCGTTACAATCCTGTAAAAGCGTTTCCTGAGTCATGGAGATACCATCTCTAAGGCATGGTAGGATAGAAAGAGGTGATATGAGGGTCATGATGTCACCACAATAATAGATACACACAATGTACCTCACAGGAGTTAGGTACCCTTTACCACCAGAAGTGTACGATTTACCATGTGGAGAATGCTCTGCAAATTGAAGCTGTCACATCCAGGTTTTGTACAAGTCATAAGTACCTCCTCCAGACTTGCAGGAAATCAGCAACCAATTCTGGGGCGCAAAACATCATGAAACGACATAAGCAAACACCCAAATCATATTACTCTTGTTTACTCTATGTGCCATCACAAGATCTATACTAAGTGGTGTACCAGAGCTTCAACTGATATCGTCTTCTGAACCATTATTAAATGAAAAAATAAGGATCGTCTATTAACTATATTATTGAAGAGATAGATGAAATATTTGCGAATTGAATGTATATCAGTGAGACTGGATTACTCTATAAGTACTGCTCTCCTGTAGAATTAGTTTATAGATATAGGAAAAGAACTAATATGTAAGTATACATGTATGAAGACGCCACCGGAGTCCAGATGTGCCCAGGCAATCTAAACCATTTACCATCCTCGCTAGGTGATGTGAGATTGCACCTAAGTTCATAGTAGTTACTTCATCTCAATCCTATATCATAATCTACCTATCCATACTTTATAATATCGTACTAAGTGAATATATACGAAGTGAAGGGCTCGAAGAATAAATGTAAACTACGCAATAAAAAATGGGAAAAAGATGTGTAAGATGGTGGCCTCAAATATAAAACAATAGAACGTTAAACCATGTAAAAAATATTTTTGAAGCATAGTAGACAAACACCTCATAACTTTGTGAAGGTTGTGAGAGCTATTAATTCTCTTCAACGAAAAAACAGAAGCAGCTACACAATCACTAGTCCCTGTCTCTTAAAGTAACCAAGCATAAATGAGTCATATGCTACTCGATATATGTGTAGAACATGAAAAGATGAGACGAGAGAGAGAGAAAGACACCCATCACACAAAGGCAACATTATTGATTCCAATCTCTAATCTCGTGACGAATAAATCTTGTTGGACTTAGCGGAGGTCAACAAAAAAATCCCTCCAGAATATTCCACACATAATTCACACGCCAAATCACAGGAATACTTTACTCCAAGTCATTGAACTAAAGGAACCTCCTCTCTCACGAGATCAATGTAGGAATGGCGAAGCCCCCTATCTAGTGTACTATATACATATATGAAGTGTCAACTAGTTGAACTATCACGAATAGATCGTGCAAACCAAACCCAACTTACTTATACAACAATATTGGGGAACTTGTGTGTCCTCTATATGACTCAAGAGGCACAAGATGATTTAATAATAGTTTTTCGAACTGGCCCCATATGAAACTCTCTAATGCTGTTTGTTCCTTTCACCCACATGTAATATAGCCAGTGTATGCTTCATTGTTAGGAATTCGCTGCCTTTTTACAATACATGCCACTCTGAGGTTATTGAGTCTTCACAGTTCATCGTTCAGTAGTGGTATCTAGAATAATTGTTTAACATAAATAGGATTCATCGAATTTCCATGCATACGATAAACCCACTAGCGTTGACTCTTCTTGTGTGGAGAAAGATCTAGTACTGTTACCCTTATGTAGATCACTATTTATACGCTAAATTAAGTTTAACATTTTACACTCTACTTTAATAGCAACATAGAAAAAATTGTGTCACAAGTATCAATAAATTCTTATCCTAACACATCATTATTAAAACGTATAACTTGATGAGACTATTTAAACTAACTTGGACTATTAGCGAATCTCTCCATGTTAGACATCAGAACAATCTTGTGGTATGATATCTGATAATCATGAGATACTCAGATTCTTTGTTCAATGGAACAAGATATCACATTACAGATTATATTATAAAGAGTATTGATGATTGTACGCGATATTTTGAATTTTGATGTGTGCTGATGGGCAATTTCTGGAGTATGGTGTTGATAATTCATAGGTTCCCTCTAGACATGAAAGTAATATTGGAGACTAATACGACCAGAATTTAGTTATAAAACTAGTATCACACTTATTGAGTGTGACAGAGTGACATTAAATGAAAAATTTTCTAATCAACCTTACGCAAAATTAAGATGTAAAATACAACCACCTAAAAGAAAACAGATAGTGATAAAATTATATAACAAAAGTATTATTTGAAATAGCAAGCCATCATTATGATCCCAACCACTCACGTTGTTTCAAAAAAATATTTAGATCTCAGGGCAAACAATAGGGAGGTAAGAAATGATCAATGTAATACTGATATTATATTTGATCTGCGTCGCTGACAAGATCCCAATTTTGTAGAAGCTTAGCCCTCTGCTACAGTTACCGCCTAAGTGAAGAAAAAATGATATATCTACAAACCACTTGACAGCATTATTCTCCGCTCACTCTTAATTGACATTATATATGTACTCATGTGTGGGATTGCCTCAGGTTATGATAGCCTATATCCTACAAAGGTCTAGGTGTATAAGCGAATAAAATTAGATTGGAAGATATCAGAAGGGAATGTCTCCAATGTGTATCGTTATGACAATAAGATGAGAAAACGATTAAGATGACCGTAACCTATAGAGCAATGTTTCGAGAGTTTAGGGCGAAATATTCCATAATTTTATGTCAGTTTTATTGAATGTTGATTAACATAAATTCAATCAAGAATAATCCTTCATTGTTTTGAGTATCTGAGGTTTTGGACATTAACGATGAAAGACCACCGCCACCCACCATAACTACTGTGAGGTAACTCCTCATCCCAACTCTTTACAGTTTAATATAAAAATATAGTGTGAAAAAATGGGATATAAACTCGGTGAGACAAAGATATTAACAATTAGAGGATATGATGGAACCTCAAGCAAGGACTCGAGCCTTGAAGGTTGTTGGATCTGTAAAGAAATATAGAGCTGGTAGTATGTAGTAGAAACACAAGGATCACCTATATGAAAAAACTTGAACACCATATGTAGAGATTATGGATGAGAAGAGTTATTGATAAAATTTTGTGTCTGTCACTGTGGATAAAAGCTTTGTTGACATAATAGGTGAATCTCGCATCAGTTGAGGGAATGAAACTACGATACAGCACCAACATCACGTTTACCAACCAGGTCTATCTCTCTTTTTATTCTTCTCCAATAATATTGTTTCACCTATATATGTCTCGTAGTGCCTAAATCACCTCACAGAAGACCGATGTGGTTGTGTAAAACCATTAAAAGATAATTAGTATAGATCATTTAACATTTAGTGAAATCTTATATGATCTTATTGCAATTTATTACTCATTTTTTAATGAAAAAAATATTCAAACACGTTTTGCTTTAGCAATGTAACTTATTATTATGTACTTATTTAACTCTCGAGTAATAAAATTTACAAATAATTAGATGATAAAAGAATCAGGAGTATTTAAACATGATAAGAATATGATATACATAAGAAGATTATTTTCTTCATCACTCCTATATTCTAATTTAAATTTTTCAACCTTTTAAATATAACATTTGTCTGTGTTACAACATTCTTCACTTATTCATTTATTATATAATCGCTCTATACTTTTTATATGTTCTATTAATGACATTTTTCTCTCAAAAGTCTGATATACCAATCAGTGAGGAAATGGATCACAGCTCTCTTTTAAGTTTATGGAATCATAAATTCTTATCTCTTTACTTGTAATCTAATACTATCGTGGTGTTATATATTTCAGATACTCTCTCTCCTAAATATTGGTTAATTCTATTATAAAAGCTTGATAGACTTTTACTCGCAATAGCTCATGAAAAATCAATCCCACACCTAAACAAATATCAAGAAGACTAACAATAAGTATTCAAAGAAGTATAATAGAAAGGATGACCACTAGAAGGTTTATTATAAAAAGATTCATTGGGCAAACTTATAGAATATTAAAATCACCATATCTAAGTTAAAGATTGTTTTGATAAGATCTATAGCCACCAAATACAAAAAATAGATATAGAGAAAAATTATGTTAAAAAGGAAAAATAAACGAATATAATCAAGATATAAATATATAGGGTCGGGTGGATAGTTCTCAATGGATATTTCTATTTTATAAATTAAGCTCTACTTGGTGGCCAAGATTTATTAACTCTCATATTATGACCTGCTATTATAACGTTACCTAATTTTATTAATCACTCTCTATATATTATTTTTTAACACTCAGTATTTCATCCTTTGAAAGATAATTCTTTTCCTATCATTCTAGATGATATGGTATTTACTCGGAGCAAGGAGTATTTCAACGGACAAAGATGATGTAGTTTGCTCGTAAGACAATAACACGACTCTCGGAATGGTCTTGGCCATACTATTTATAAATGGAGATCTTAAACTCTTGTATATCCATGTGTGATGTTCTTAGGAGGACTCTAGGAGGAAAGTCTCGGTTAATTACTCTTATTTTCTTTACTTGTTCTGGGTCGACTCTTTGTTCCTGAAACAATAGACTCTTATTACTTTGCTTGCATAGATACATACGTTCATGCTTATAGATACTATCGAGTTTAATAGAAATTAGCAAACATGAAGTTAGTCATGATATTATCATACTTGCATGAAATTTCGTGTGGCTTACTCACACTTAGGCACAATTATGGAATGATACTCATCGTCAAATAATGCAATAGCCGGCGCTCTTGCCATAGTTACTCCTTATACCTATAGATAATTTTAGTTCCTTATAAGGATAACGTGGGCACTTAATATACACCGAAGCTAAAGGGTGATTGTCCATCAGCTCGAATAACAATCTAATTATATATGCATCGTAGTACATAAATTCCTAAAAGTCAGAAGGGAAATATAAACCAAATTGAAAATTGAATATACAAATTATCATTGGTTTGTTTAAGGTTACACCTAGTTTTAGTGCTCATTAGTCTATTTCTCTTCCAAAGTAGGCAATAGATAGATTTAATCCTTTTTTTAGATATCTGGTACCAAACCTGCTTTAATAATGGTTAGTTCCACTGTTCTGAGTGGTAGGCCCAGACTATGGACGATAACTTCTTTTCAAAGCTATTAACTCTAGGCGACACTTGATCCTCCAAATACAATTATCCTATACAGAGACCAATCCCGTATCTTTATTAAATATGGAAAGTTTACGCTTGGTGCACACAATGAACTCACGATAGTCTCTAAGATAACAAGTTTATGCAAATCTATGAGGTGAAAGTACATGGGATATCCATAGGAGTTTCAGTTATAGCAATATAGACCATAATACCAACTAGCGGATAGGGAGGATTCATCTACGTCCTCTTCCCTTTACTATATCCTCATAATAGGTAGTAGAGTCTAATTAGTCTCGAAAGAGTGAGAACCTAGTGCAAGGAACGAATTCACACAACCTTTGCACTTGGTTAGACTATCTACCCATAAACGCAGATAAAATGATCAATCATGAGCGCATACCTCTTTATGCCCACGTCATGGACACTAATATTTAGAAAATTTATTATGTTTGAGACAACCAGTATTTATTAGGTTTTCAATGTTTTGTAATTAATATGATCACAACAATCATTATATGAAATAGAAAACACAAATGAATGTCAAATTTTAAAACTTCATTATATAGTCAAGGATTGGTATACCAATGGAATTTGGCCAACCAAGGAATGTCAATGGAACAGATGGGGACTATTACTAAAAGAGAATATTTAACTCAAATGAAAATAAGTTTATCAGTTATATTTATAGTGCTAGAAATAACCCAATAAAAATCTTTACATTCTATGGATTGATACCAATTTAGATAGGACAAATGTATCCTAAAATCACCAATAGCCCTACTTCCAAAACAGAATGATGGCAACACTTTCGTCCATATTAATACAATAATCTTTAAAAATCATTTTCGATAGACAAGCACCGTTCTGTTGTGTGAAGACCTGTCATCCTGTGCTCAAAAATCAAACGAATCTCACGTGAAAAGACGAAGTAGATTTCACTAGAAGTAGATGCACAAAAGACAACCAAGATAGTATATGTACATTCCATAGATGCTGGCGGTCTGATAGTATTAACTCAGTCCCTCCCTATCCAAAATGGGAAGAACTCGATATCCGGGCAATATGAAGAAAACTAAACTCCATTGGTCTCAGTTTCTCTTCAATCATCTGCACTCACCGTAACTTTATAGATGAACCTCCATAACATTGCTGGGACACAAACTCTTATCTCTTGTAAGATACGATCGCCATATTTACTCACCACCTAAAAAATACCACCTGATCATAGACCACCAGAAATGTGGTTATATGTAATATCTACCATTAATATAAAAAATTATATACACATATGCGAGACTTAAGATTATCTTGTTCCAATAGTCAGAGTAGTTGAATTAAATACTAGATTATTTATTAAGTGCGAGCACCCCTCACAAACAAGATATTACCTCTTTATCTGCTACGTGACTCATATATAATATCTAGGGATTCTCAGCCCTCATCAAATATATCAAATGTGTAAATTTTTATAAACATATAAAATTTCTTTAATCATGTTTTTCAATTCCTTTATATTTGATTTATTATTCATTTGTATATTATTGAAAACAATTTTTTTTTATTAATTTAAGAAATTTATTATTACATGTTAATAGTAAACATACAAAATATTATTCTTTGTTTGATATTCATCTTGAAAGTTATACTTATCATAAATTTATATTATATCATTTGCATACTATACTAATTTGAATTAGCAAAGGTTTTTTTTCATTATAAAAAGGTGTTTTATTTAGTTAAATTAGATCAAAATAAAGGAAGTCAATTATTATGAATGTAAAAGGATAGAATATTTACAATTTTTTTAATCTATTAGAAATAAATCCAATAATTTTTTTTAATGAGGGTGATTTGACTGTATTTTGAAAGAATGATAGTTAATCTCTTATATGAAATATATTTAAAATTAAATTTTAAATTAATTTAATAATTTTTTATTAAAAATTGATATAATCTTCATACTTTTTTATTTTTATAGAATATTTCTATCAATAATTCAAAAAAAAAAATAGTATAAGAAGAAATAAAAAGTATGGGAGAGAAAAATAAAAAGTATGGGAAAAAACTAACCTTCTCACAAAAGAGTACTACATCTTTCGCAGGTCTTCCATACTACAATCAGTGATATGTAGTTCTTGAAGGTTTTGAATATTCATGAGTGTCATAAGAGAGGAAATATGTTTCATCCTATCATTCCCATCTTCAATCCATCTCAGCCTAGGCAAGTTCTCCAATTTCAAGGTTTCTAACTTTGAGAGGATCTCAACATTTCCATCAATTTCTTGAAGGATAATCACATGCTCTAGGAGTTCACAATCTTGCACATCTATCTCTTTTAAAATCTGGAAGCTGTGTATCAAATAAGCTGGGACAAGATTGAGTAGACATGGACATTTTTACACCCTTAAGATCTGTAGATGAAGAAGGATGTCAAAATGGAAGTTTGATTGCCATATATCTTCAACTTGGGGCAATTTTTGGAGGTCAACTCCTCTAACACTTAGGGAATGAAACCATATACATGATACATGCATCACAATTGGGAATGTATAAGTAAAATTAGAATATTATTTCTTAGAATAAAATGCCATCAGCACTTAGGATTCATTCACATGCTTTATTTTAATTATATGTGTATTAAAAGAAGAAATGATGATAAGAGCGATTCTCGATGACGGATGCCAACAAATTAATTTTTTCATATAAAATATTCTTATTATTAAATCATATACATTCTTTTGATTATATTTCTCTCATTAATAATTCCTGTGAAATTGTCTTTTTAAATTTCCTTTTCTTCTTAAAGATTTTGATTGATTCACTCTTATTAATTATTTTGTATTTATTTCCTATTAACTGACTTTTTTTTTCTTATTTAGAGATAGAGATGGGTGGTATAGCTGTATAGTTTTCGTTAAGTTTAAATTTACACTCCTAGTTAATATTTAATGTGTTTAAAATTAAAAATTTCTTCTTTACCTTATTAGTTTTCAAACTCCATGTTTTATATATTATTTGTTTTATTATTATTATTTAAAGTAGAAATGTTCAAGTAATTTAACATGGTTGGATTTTGGAAAGTGCATGTGGGCGTGACGCGTGAGTGGTTCTGTGTGAGGGGGCTTGATAGTCGAGTATGAAAGCCGGACTGCAAAAAAAAAAAGAATGAAAGAAACAAATGAAATTGGCTAATTAAAGCTGTAACATACCTTATGACGTAAAAGTGAGTGTGTGTGGAGTGTGTGTGCTCAAAGATGTGGAAGATGTTGTTTCTAACTCGGAACTGAAGTTGATGAGCTGTGGTAGACTCTCGAGTTTCAAGGATTGCAATTTTGGGAATAGTTGCAAGTTGGTCCCAGCAGCCCATTCTTGCTTCTAATTTCTGACTCACGTTTTCATATTGCGTATTATTTGTTGGCATTGCATCGCAATACTTCTCATGTAAATTTCTTTCAGTTGGGAAGGACCTCTAGGCCGTGTGGAGAGCAAAAGGAGAAATTTCAATTTAGGACATGAATCCACATTTAGAGTTTTTAAGTTACCAAAAGACCCTATTGGAATTGGGCCATGCCATACTTCTTCCAAATTTTCCAGATACCGAAGAATCAATGACTCCAGTAGAGGAAAGGCACCATGTTGCAACAACTGTTGATTCTTTGAATCCATGATGTATTGAAGATTCTCATCCTTATTAAACAACTTTTGAAGATGCTTTAGTTCAAGAAACTCTCCCTAATCTGTAGGTAAAGAACGTATTTAGTACCACTTATTTCTCGAACTCTAGTTCTCACCTTCTCTTCCAACAACTTCTCATTCCATCCCCCCAAATAGTAAAGCTATCTATTCGACTTCCTTGAGGTTCAATAGCTACTTTTGGTTCTCAATCCTCCACCAAAGTACCTATTATTCCATATCTTGTCAAGTTCTCGAAATAGAATGTCTTTGGTAGCAACTTCGGCATCTGTATATATATCTTCCTAAGTTCCAAATGACGATACAAATATTTAGACTCGGCATATAAGCAAGCATTGCTTTTCACCTTCGTGCCCATTGAGTAAAGCTAGTCATGTGAACAAACATTTCAATTGAGACAAACTTCGATAAGGATATTTCGTTGGAATTACTTCAAGCTTCTCACAAATCATTTTCAAATCCAAACCACCTTAGATTGGTCAAATCGCGACATCTCGATTAAGGCAATTGTCTGGATATGTAGAACCCATCAAGCTAAATTAACTTTGAGTTTCGTTAGGCTTTCCAAATTAGAGCAATGTCTTCCAACTTCACAATCTAGACGCAGTGTTTGGAGATTTGTTAAGGGAATCAACGTTGATGAAGGTAGGTTGTTAAAATGCGTTTTGGGCAAATCTAAACTTTTTGAGTTTTTTTCTCCCTATTTGTGAAAAATGTGTTCTGGATATTCAGGATAAGGATTGTTGTTATTTGCAATTTGGAAAAATTGAAGGTCCGGACATTCAGGTACCAACCATTGAGGAAGTCATGAGCACAGCTTTGGCAATTGCAAAAAAGATGAAAAGCGCCACCTTTTTGGGATTTCATCAGTCTCTGGACCATTCTTCAGTCCAACATCTTCTCTGGACTACAACATGGATGAGGCATCATTGAATGCATTGCTTTGAACTTTCTACGAACGTAATTACTGTGCATCCTACAAACTTGTTCTCAGCATCCATGAAATAGCGAACTTGAAAGCTCTTATCTCATCAAATTGTTTTCTATCTTCATCGACTTGTCATAGTTAACAAGCTGAGGCTTTGAGCAAATCCACCAATGCAGTAGCCTATTTCTTGGCTCGCTCCAATGTAGTCGATGCGATCAAACAAATCCAGACCCATACCAAGTATCGTAAACAAGAGATCCAATGAATAATCGACCATAGGCCCAGCATCCCAACAAAAGTAGATAATGACTTAACGTCATCACCCTTCAAATGGGTCGTAGCTCACTCCAGACATGAGTAAACCTTCTTATTCCACTGCTCCTAATGTTGTTGTGCACAACTCCTAAGTTGTTCCAGGCATTCATCTCCTACAGCCGACTCGGTCTCATCTTTAATGCTCCCAGCAATTGATACAATCGTGCATTGTGACCGCTCACATTCTTAACTCTTGAAATGGGCTATGGGCGCAGTTTTTCAAGATTTCCCTCCATGATCACCTGCGCTCTTCTTAAACAAACTCCAAGCTTCTTTCTAGTGGTAAAATATGTCCCATGGAAAGTCAAATTGTGCCCATGCCTTGACATAACAGGTTCTATCCTCGAGCAAACTATTTTGCCATTGCGTCCAAATATTCATCTTTAGAACGGAATTCCGACTTGCTCCAGATCAACTTCCGTCCAAAAATATCATC
Source organism: Vitis amurensis (assembly GCA_037355405.1). Classification (NCBI taxonomy): domain Eukaryota; kingdom Viridiplantae; phylum Streptophyta; class Magnoliopsida; order Vitales; family Vitaceae; genus Vitis; species Vitis amurensis. The sequence continues at coordinate 7,743 of JBAPGN010001369.1, read as the reverse complement.
TAAGAATTAATAAGGGATTTCTCTTCCTTCATAGCCTGCTTAGTTTAATCGCATTGCGGCTACTGCAATGTGGTAAGCCAAACGCTTCTGCCAAATTATTTTTGTCGAAGTGTGTGTCCAAGCCTGAACTGGAGGAATAAATCGCAATAGGCTTGTCTGAGGGTGATACAAACCGTTGTTGACTGTAGCTTGTTGAGCCACTTGTTTCAGCAGTGTGTTTGCCACACGGGCCATGCCCCATTACTCCAATCAAGTTGATATTGTGGCTCTCTTAAGGCATCCATAATATCGTCACAAGTGTGAGGCTTTGATTCAAGGAATGAACCTGTCAGCAAAGAAATACAAGATAAGCATCAATTGAAATTGGATGAAGCATAAACATATGTACTTAAAATATTAAATCATTCAATTCTGAGAATAGCATTCGTCGCATGTTCATCTGTTACATTATAAATTTTCATTAGTGAAAGAAAAAAGTAATTATCATTGTTAAACACAAGCTTTCCCAAAAAATTCAAATAACTATTATAATTACTAATATATCCTTCAAGATAATACCATTCAAAGGGAGTTTTGGAACAAACGTAAATAAAGTATGAATATGAAAAAAAATATATAAAAAAAATAACAAAATACAAAACTTACCATCATGATACAAAGAAAGCATTTTAACTTTTCTTTAAAAAAATTTACGTTTATTTTGATATTAGAACAAAAAATCATAAACATATTTTCTTTAAGGAAAAAGAGTATTAAAAGAGAAACAACAATCTATATTAAAAAGGATGTATATGTAATTATGTCATAATTTCCATGTAAAAAATACATATTCAAGATTTATTTTTATATTTTTAAAAAATAAATTTTTATTATTTAAAAAGAATAATTAATTACATTCTCTTATAAGAAATCAAATTTATGACTTACACTTTTTTTTATTTTTAAAAAAAAAATTACTAAAAATCTTTTTGAAGTTTTGTAAATAGTATGTTACAAAAAAATAACAAACCAATTTTTTTTCCCATAGAAATCAAAAATGTAAAGAGAAAATAAAAAAAATCTCAAATTAAAAAAAAATGTACATCTAGTATTTTCCAATACTATATATTTATATAATATTTATCTAATTTATATAATCATATTCTTCCACCGCTATCCCATGCTCTCCTTACTATTCTCCTTATATGAATTTGCCTTTGAATTTCTTTAATTTCGTTAGAGGGGAAAAATTATTCTGATTACGTTCATTTTTGGAAGAAATTGTTTGTCTTTTTAGGATCATTATCCATCAATCTGGAAACTTGAGACTTTAGAAACATTTTTGGAACTCCCGGTATAAATCAAGCTATTAAAAATCGCCCTAAAATAGAGAATTATTTAGGCCACCCCTCATAATTACCAATATAGTCTCTATTCCATATTTATTTTCCCGTTTAAACTTAAACAGAACACAGAAGAGAAATGACTAAAACAAGTCAGGCAAACAGGCCAACTACCAGTTGCCAGCAAAGCGATAGAAAATGGAATAGGAATTTTTTCGGAAGAGGTGGCATCTACACAACTGCTTGCTTTTTGTTTCATACACACATTTCATATATTAAAATTACCCAATATTTCCGAGTGAAAATCTCTAGACTTGATTTATAACAAAAAAAAATTCAAAATTATTTTGACATAACTGGGATTAAATATTTGAATTTTTTTATTATTTTCTAAAAAGTTGAATAATTTAAATGGGGTTTCATACAAAAAATTAAATAAAGTATAAATAATTAAAAATTAATCAAAACATACAAAATAAAATATAAAATTACAAAACTTACATAATTGATATAAAAAAAAGTTCATAACTTTGTTTTCTTTAAACACAACTAATTACCATTATATTTTGATGTTAACAACAAAATAACACATGAATATTTTTAAAACAAAAAAAAACAAGGGAAAAGTGAGAAATGAGGTTCAATTAAAAGAGAGTTTATATATATAATTTATATGCGAATAAATAATATTCTTAGGATTGTATTTTTTATATTTTTTTAAATGTTTAATTAAGAAATTAAAGGTAATTTGGTTCGTTTATTTTAAAAGAAGGTAGTTAATATTTCAAGAATTGTTGTCATTAACGGAAAAAGAAAAAAGGAGAGACAACTAACCTTTTTCATTCGAAAGTAAGCACTCTCATAGCAATTAGTAGAGTAAATGACACCTCTTCATTGTCTTCCTCCACACAATCAATGATACTAAACTCTTTGAGATTGTGAAATATCTTTGAAATGTGAAGGAACAAAACATCTATTGCTTGAAATTGCTATCCTTCTCAGTTGCACTCTTATTAACTATGTCTCTAATTGAGGTAGTTTTCTCAGTGCTTTAGGATTTTTTAATGCTTTTTGGGAGTCGATCAAAACTCTATCTTCTTCAATTTTGGAAGACTTTTTAGACTATTCTCCTCTAAATAGGAGTAAGAGTGAAACCGTACATAAGAAGCACAAATATAAATACTGACCACATCCAATTGGTTAAAATTCTGGCATAAATATAAAAATATTAGGTCAATATTGGAAAATATATTATTTTCACTTATTTGTGAAGAATTTGTTTCTCTTTATTGAATTATATCATCATGGAGAATTATGGATTAGAATATTTTGGGGAAACTCCAGTAAATCAAGGATTAAAAAGTCGTCTTTTACATAGAGAATTTATTATGCCGCATAATACCCTAGTATATCTTTTAATTATTTTTTTCTCTTAGTTGAAAATAACATAAAGAGGGATGACCAGAAAAGGTTAGGCGTGAGAGGCAAGTGTGTTGCCCAGCAAAGACAGAGTAGAACAAATGGAAAATTAGAGAAGGAGTGATTTACTATTTAGTTTGAAGAGAACGAGGTGGCATATAGACAACAACTTCCTATATGTATTCATCTCGCTAAACATTAAATATATTACACACTTACCCAAATTTTACTGCGACGGTGAAAATCTATCGACTTGATTTATAACCATAAACCAATAACTTTCACAAAGCTTTATTACTTGACATACTAGGCATTAAAAATACTTGAATTTTTTATTTTCTTTATTTTTATTAAATTTATAAAGCATGCGATTAAAAAGTTTTATTTTATGTTAGACATTAAAGAACTTCGTTGATTAAAAATAATATTTTTCAAATCCTTCTTATTGGGATTTTATCTAATTTGTTTAATTTTTATAAAAATTATAAACATTACCATTATAATTCTAAAAAAATTTATTTGTAAAAAGTTAAAAATATCATTAATAATAAATATATCTCACTCACATTAATTAATTATTGATATTATAGACCACACAAAAACCTTTATCTAACACAAGATGCCATATAAGAAGGTTGAATTAAAGAACATTTGATAAATTTTATAAAAAAATATCAAATCATTTCAGTTTTTGAAAATTCTATTATTGATAGAACAGTAGGAGGATGTACTTAAAATAAAACAAAATTATAGTAATTTTAGAGGAATTATATTAAAAAATAAAACGTTTATATTTTTTTTTCTTTAGTTTTTTTCAGTTTGTATAAATAAAAAGTAATTTTCATTTTTGAACAAATTTCTAAAATAAATCAAACAACTTGGGCAGAGAAAGAGCTATTCTAGAACCAACTCTTCAAATTAGGAGAGAATCAATCTACACAAAACACAAATACAAACATGACATCATCAATTGTAAAAGTATATAAACATAAAAAATATTGGGATAAATAATTTCATTAATTCAATATCAAATAAAAAGATTTAATTTTTTATTGGAATATATATCTCCAAAATATCTCATAGGCTCTTTTATAATATTCTTTTCATTGTTCATCTTAGTAATAGTAAATGGCGTAAGCATTATTGGAATTTTTATTTTTTTTATTACAAGCGAAAATTATTATTCTCTTGTAGCCATTTTTTGAAGAATTATTATCTTTAACACAATTATAATTCAATACGATATGAAATAATTGTCAGAGAGTGAATCCATCTGGATAATCAAGGTTTTACAAATCTGGTCCTTACATCATTAGGACAAGTTATTGGGCCCCGGGTAATACCCTTAAATTTTTTTTTTTATATTATTTTTCGTTAAAACTAATTAAGAAAAGAGGGGGATGACTAGAGGAAAGAACAGCGGAGTGGGCACGCAATGCTAGTGCCACAAAGCTATAAAGGTAGAATATTTTTTCCCAAAATTCCCAAAAAATAAAACAAAATTAGAAACATTAATATCTTTCAATAAATAAATTTAAATGGGGGTTTTATCACAAAACACTTAAATTAAATGTATAAATAATTTAAAAAATTAATTCAAACATACATAAAATAAAATATAAATTACAAAACTTTATATGCATTTGATTACAAAGAAAAAGTTGTAGAACTGTTTTTTGAATAATATTACATTTATTTTCTTAGTTACACAATGCTAATACACACATTTTTTTTTTTTGAAAATACAAAAGAAAACAAGAGTTAAGGAAGGAATGACGATCCAAATTCAGAAAATGCATTGTATATCTATTACTCATTAAACGTATATATATAAATTTCTATTGTAAAATAAACAAGATTTACCTTAGGTTGTGTCGCTCTTATTTTTTTAAATCGTGATTAAAAACATTTAGAGGGATAGATACAAAGTAATTTGTTTAGTTATTAAAATGAATTGGTAGGTTTCAAAGATATTTCAAGCAAAGTCACTATAAGAAAAAAAGTAATATTGCGGTGCAGAAAGACTCTAATCCTCTGTATTCAATTGGAGAGCAATTCTTAAGTGCAATTACATAGGAGTTATTGACATCTTCCCCTTTCTTCTCACATACAATAGGTATGGTATGCTTTTGCGACGATTGTAAGAAATAAATTCTTGAAATCGGAAGCAACCTGTCAAGTCTATCCTATTAGTGTCTCTTTCTTCAACTTGTCAGGATTTTATACTTTGGAGGATCCACCATTCCATCTCCTTCAAATCTGGGAAGAATATGTCTCATCAGAAACAACGTCTTTCCAAATTAGGAGGAGAAATGAATCCTATATGAGAAACACAATATATAAAATACATGTTTAGATAATACTCACATATGTAAAAATATGGATAAAACAGACAAAATAATACGTCATATTTAACTCATTTCACTCATAAATCATATGGAGAGTTCTCTCATAACTTTCTTTCTCAATAATTTTTTTTTTTTCTATTAAATTTTCTAATTAGATTGCACTTTTAAATTCATTGTCAAAATATTGTATATCCTAAACTCAAACAAATTCATTTTTTTTTATCCATTATTTAATTTTTAGAATTGAAAATTTTCACTAATGTTATCCTTTTTATTATGTTTTTTGTTATATTAATACTTCAGGGTTTTTTAAAATTTAAAAATTCCTTTTTTTAACGTATATATTCTTTTTTCAACTCTTTATATTTTATTTTAGATCAATAGTTATGATTTTTATTTTTTTGAAACTAAATAATAAAAATTATTAATTTATCGATAGTTTATTTATAAATCAATTATCATAGTGTCATTTGTATCAACACTCACAAAAATATGTTTTACCCGTTATTTTATTTTCAAAAGTAAAAAAGTTAGATCATAAAATTTAAAGAAATATATTTTAATCAATCTAACATTCTCTACCCCTAATTTTTTCAACAAAATCTCATTTAAACTTTTATATCTAAAATTATAAATTAAAATCATATATTACTTGAATTAAATTTTCTACTAATTCTCCTTTTCTAAATTCTATTGCAATATTTCTTTTATATAATTACCTTTTTTTTCTTTGCTAAATTAAAATAATAACTACTATGTTATCATAATCAGCTATTATCCATATTAATCTTTCTATTAACATTTTATCTTTTTAAAATTAATTTTTCACTTTCAAATTTTTATTTTTTGTGCCTTATTTAAATTAACATTATAACTAAACTTACCATGAGATTCCGTTATTTTCATTATTTCTAGTCCTATTCATGGGCTTATGTTAAAAATTCACATTTTGCGTATTATGGTTTTCTCATATTTTTATCAAATCCTTTAATATAATTTAATTTTATTCATTTCTACTCTATATTTTATTTATCTCATAAATTAAATTTTAAAGAATTAGATTGTAATTAGATATTCTATAAGATTATTTTAGAGATTATATTAAGTTCCTAATATTTTAATATTTTACTTAATGGAAGTAAATTCTTGTTTCCTATATATTTCCACAAGAATAAGTTTTTAACATGAAATAAAATATAAATTATGGGAGGAAACTAAAACCTTTCCACCGGAAGGAGGCTACGATAATACTATCTTCCATAACGAGAGGGTAGTGTGATTTGATGTCCCTCATCCTCCTGTAAATTCTTTGTTCCCCAACAATTAATTTGTGGGATTAATAGAGATAGGAATCTCATAAGTTATGTGAACAAGTCGTCGGAAAAATTACTACAATAAACACTCACACTTGATTATCATCATTCAATGTGCAACACTTCAACCGTCAACTCATAGTAAGTGCCTTCTATACGGCTTAAGATTCTAACTGGGAGAATCAATTCCATTCAAGTCCTTTGATAAGATCAAACACCATGGTATTTTTAAAGACTTTTCGACAATATTTATCACTCTTAAGATCGTGTGCAAATTGCTACCAAATAGAAACACCAATACTCTGATATCAAATTTGAGATGAATAAGATTTTTATTGAAATATAGGGATGGACAATTCTAGGAACGTCTAAGATTTTTAAGATGGAAACAATTGAAAAGGTCGCCCATAGTTGGAGCTTTTAGTGATGCCATATCTCCACATCATATTTGGGAAGGATTCACATACTATGTAATTCATAATTCTCCAATATATGGAGTAATATGAATGAAAATTATTATTATTTATAGCATGACATCATCAATTAGAAAATTGTATGATGATCAGAACATTAACTATGAACATGTTCCTTTCTTTAAATATAATTCTTCAGTTACATTCATCTCAAATTATCAACTTTAGTTTTTGTCTTGTGTATGTTTTGAAAAGCATACTCTTTAAAACATTCAAGGAGGACTAAAGGAACTTATGTGAAAATATCTTGTAAGAAAATTTTGCAAGACAAAAATTTTACAAAGTATCCATTCATTGAAGTGATATATTTGGCTCCACTTCCACATAAATTAGAATTAGAGTTATTTGTGATGACGTTTGAGTTTTATATATCTATTATCGGGTCATTGTAGTGCCACAAAAAGATCTAGGAGAAAAGCTTAGAATTACTATTTCTAGATTGCATAGGTGCATACAATGTGAATAATTTAGTTTGTTAAACTTCACACAATACCAAAAGTGTATTTGTGTATTTCATTGCCCCACTGATCCATTTATTATTTTTATTCATCATGAAACTATCTTTAAATTTTTGATATTTCTAATTAATAAATCAGTCTCTCAATTTGATTTTCAATTTCTTATAACATTCATACAATTTTAAGCATTCTCTCCTATTTTAAAAAGAAATTTGCATAGTTTCACTTCTATAAAAATTTTATTAACCTAGACCAATATGTATTTCCTTTTATTAATCCTACGAGGCTTTTGTCCAAAACTATTAAATTTTTACTGGTATATTAATGTGAATATCCCTAAGCCAATATATTAATTATATATTATTAGAATTAAAATATCCATATAATAATTTTCGATTATATTCTCTCTC
>JBAPGN010001368.1:0-23834 GCA_037355405.1 Vitis amurensis | reverse complement strand
TGGCTCCCAAAATGGGGGTCTACAAATATGCCCCTCTTCAGTAGAGTTCGCGAAGTGTAAGGAACATGAACACTGGAGTGAAAAAGAAAGTGCGAATAGTGAGTGGAATGAAGTGAACTCTACCGAAGAACAAAGAAGACCCCCACAGGGACACTAGTAAAGCACGAGCTCACTCAAGCCAAGAGATGAACACAAAGGCTCTAATCCTAAAAGAAAATGATGTCTCAAAATGCCTCTACAGCCACACTAAGGATCCAAGCTCCCTCTAAGACATCTCCAAAAGTGACTCAAAGATCAATGTCAAAGATGAGTAACGGTTGAACCACCCTGAAGTACAAGAAAGAATGTGCCCAAAGGAAACTACCCCATGTGAACTAAATGAGAATGCCAAGCGTAGGATGCCTAACAACATGACTGAAATACGTGTCGTGATCTCAAAAGACTGTGTCATGCGTAGTGGAAGGGGAATCCCAAAAGAGCAATGACGATTAAGCAATAAGCTCCAGGTAACTGAGTGAGGAAAATGACTTTGAAAAACCAAAATGGAGGAATAATGGTGACTCAGAATGCAAAGAAGACTCAACTATGCAGGCGTGACTCGGAGGTGAACAAGACTCAACTCAATCCGACAAAAACGAATGACCGATCGATATAGGTGCGGTCCCGACTCAAACTAAACACGAAAAGTGATAGGAATATGGCCGATCGATATAGGTGCGGCCCTGACTCGAAAACTCAAAACTGATAGGAAGATGACCGATCAATATAGGTGCGGTCCCGACTCGAAAACTCAAAACTGATAGAAAGATGACCGATTGATATAGGTGCGGCCCCGACTCAAGCTAACAAGACAATGACCGATCAATATAGGTACAGTCCTGACTCGAACTAACACGACGAATGACCGATCGATATAGGTGCAGTCCCGACTCGAAAACTCAAAACTGATAGGAAGATGGCCGATTGATATAGGTGCGACCCCGACTCAAACTAACACGACGAATGACTGATTGATATAGGTGCGGTCCCGACTCGAAAACTCAAAACTGATAGGAAAATGGCCGATCGATATAGGTGCGGCCCTGACTCAAACTAACACGATGAATGACCGATCGATATAAGTGCGGTCCCGACTCGAACTGAACATGAAAGTGATAGGAACATGGCCGATCGATATAGGTGCGGCCCCGACTCAAACTCAAACTGATAAGATGATGACCGATCGATATAGGCGCGGTCCTGACTCAAACTGATAAGAAATGTTTCTCTTACCTCTCTTGTTGAGCAAGTTGACAAAAGTATTTGAAAAAAAAAATGTTTGACGAAATTTAATACTTATTGTTTAATGATTTAAGTTAAATCTATTTCATTTGTAAATTGGAAACTTATTATTTAATTTTTATTTTAAATATATTAAAATTATTTAATAAAATTAACTTAAAATTTATTTTAAATTATCAAATTAATATATTTATTTTTATAAATTATAATTATCATAAAGGACATCGTGGAGTAATAAAAAATATCATTAAAATAATTATGATAAATGAAAATAAAATGATAAAATAAAAAATATGGACTTAAAAATAGTTTAATTGATTTGACTTATTACTTAAAGTTAATTTTAATTTTAAATTTATACTATTAAATAATTTTATCAAATATATTTATTTTATTTAATAATTAAAATTAAATTATTTAATATAAAGTTAAATTAAATATTTTAGAATTCTATTTTTTTTTAAATTTATTTATACATCATTGCAACAGATAAGACGGATCAATCTGTTTCAAAAGATCGTGACACGTGAAAAAGTAACACAGCAGGCACCACCGCACATAGTTACTAAAAATTTGACCAACCAAATGGCAAAAGCTGAGTGGAAGACCAAAAATTTTACAATAAAACACGTTTGAACAAGTCTTTACCAGTATGGGGCCGCACACTTGTAGTTTAGAATACTGTACAAATATCAATAATACTTTTTATTTTTATGGTTATTTGGGGTGACACGTAGGATAATGGGACGGGAAAAAATTGGACAAGAAGCCATAAGCCATTTTCGAGGCAGGCTTCTTCCACAAGAAAAATTGACATTTTGGAAAAAGTTGTATGCTTCCATTTTGATTTCGTTGAAATTGAGGGGTACTTGCTTGGACGTTTTCGGGGATTATTTGGTAGGGCGATTTGCTTCAAAAACCCTAGTTTTTTGTTATATTTTTGTTGAGACGTGTTGTATGGTCAATGAATTTTCTTGCTATTTTTTGCTTGAATACTATTTTTGGATATGAAGGAATTTTGATAAAAATACCATTTTTTTTGGGGAAAAAAAAAGGTGTGTGTTGTTGTTGTTGTTTTTTTTTAAAATATATATATATATATTCAAAAGCATGGATAAAAATACAGCATAGTATGACACATGGGTTAATGTGTACACACCATCTTCGGTTTTGAAAAGGGAAAAATGGGTTTTGATTTTAAAAATACATTAAAAATGTAATTCGTTATGAGATGTTTGTTTTCAAAGGAAAAAAAATCTCAAATAATAGTAATAATAATAAATTTAAAAGAATTGAAATATTTATATGAAGTAGTTTAATTGTCCATTGATGTCAATGATATAAATAAAAACTATATTTTAGAAAATAATTAGATGAAAATAATATTGACTTAAAAATTTTAAAAATATATATTTTCGTATGAGTGAGTTAAAACCACTTTTTTTCTTCCAAAAAACTTCATTATCCTTTCATCCCATCATATGTTGTTCAGTCTAATAGAATAGGGGGCATGTGGCCTGGTTGCAACAGTGGACAGTAGCTATGATTGCTTTTTTTTTAATACCTTTAATTGGAGCATGGGAAGAAAATTGAAGTCAGATAACTTTTTTTATTTGATTTTTTAATAACTTTGATTAAAGCATGTCAACAAAATTAGAGGGACATCAAATCAAATGGGACAAGCATATCGAAAGTCTAACTTTTATCCCTATCTCGAAAGAATCATTCATGGCAAGGACGCGGCAATTGTCAAATCTCTAATATAATATTTTGTGACGTGGAAATCTGACCACATCTTTCTTATCGTAAATAGTAAATACTATTCTTAAAAGCCAAACTTTAAAATTTAAAAGTCGAATCACGTGGCTTCAAAATCTTTGACTGTCTGGACTTGGAATGATTTTGTGCCTTTCCAACTTCGATCCTATGCATCCTAAATTTATTAACTAATCTCTTATTAAAGTATTTTTTAATTGTGCAAAAATAAAAATTAGTTCCGATGAAAAATCACGTGCGCATTTTTAAATGCGTGGGTTTTGAAAATAAGATAAAATTCTACGCGACGGGTTTTTTTTTTTTTTTTTTGAATTTTAATTTAATTTAAAATTTTTTTATTCACTTGACCTTTATATGTGTTGCTTTGTTATACGTGCAAAATTGAAAAGTACATTTCCGTATCACCGAATCAGCCTAAAATGTAACCTTAAATTTGACTTAAAAAGATACGAGAGAGAAAAAAAATATTTTATTTTATTTTTTATAGAATAATTTGGGAAAACAAATTAAACTTTTGCCAAATATGTATATTTTGGTTATTTGATTAAAAAAATATTTGGTTAAAAATATAAAATAATCCTTAAATTATGAATCTAACTTTTTTTTATTATTATTTAAAAAGTAACTCATTTTTTTTTTTTACATTAATATCCTTAACTATTTCAAGTATTTATATGTAATTTTTTTTTAAAAAAATTATTTATATTTTTTTTTTAAAAAATAACGAGGACATTTTTATAAAAAATGAGATAAAAAAAATGAATTTTCATTGTCCTTTTAATTAAATAACCCTTGATTAAAAGGGTAATTAGAAACTCAATTTTAAAAATCTAACTTTTTTTTGCCACATTTTGACAACAATACTCATATTTATTTATTTTTTTTATATTTTAAAAATAATATTTTCTTTTAAAACTTACTGATAAATACTTGAAATAATTAAAGATATTTATATAAAAAATGAGTGACAACTCTTGAAACAAAAATATGAAAAATGTTAAATTCACAGTTATGAAAATTATTTCATCCCATCTAACCAATAAATTCTATTTTTTTCTTTCTTTTTGGAGAACATTTTAGGAATCAAACATATTACAAATGTTAGTAAACTACAATTTAAATAATTTCTTTTATTTTGATGTAAACATCCAAATTGCATTAAATAAAGGGGTAAATGGACCACCAAAATTAACAAAAGGTCCATATAACTCTTCAAATTAAGTTGGAGGATATAAAATAGTAACGGACAAATATACCCTTTAAAAACACATATAAAATATTTTATAAAATTAAGTTAAATAATTTTTTTTAATAAATTTTTTTTTCAAAAATACTAAATTAAATAAAATTAGTTTTCAAAAATCTTAAATTAAATATTTTTTTTTCAAAAATATTAAATTAAATAAAAGTATTTTTAAAAATATTAAATTACATAAAAGTATTTTTTAAAAATATTAAATTAAATAAAAAATATTAAATTAAATAAAAATATTTTTCAAAAATATTAATTTTTTTTTCTCAAAATCAACAAAGGGCATTTTTGGAAATACTGAAGGATGATATCCTTCAACTCAATTTCCATACTTTCATTGGGTCTTGGACTCAATTTGAAGAATTACATGGACTTTTTGTTAATTTGGGGGCTCATCTACCCCAAAACATAATTCTCCCTTAAATAAATTACTTTATCATTTAGAATCCAAATATTTTTTAAAAATCTCTTTATATTAACTTAATTTAAGTAAACATATCTATGAATAATATTTTTTAATATTTTAAAATTAATAAAAATATATATTCTAATAGACAATATATAAGGAAATCATAGAAAAAAATTATTTCAAAATTTAATACTAAATTAAAATAAACAATTTTGAAAAGCTATCATGTGTAATTAATTAAAATAAAATACATTGTTATTTATTTATTATTTTTAAATTATATTATATATTATTTTATTTATAATATTAAAAAAATAAAAATAAAAACTCTAATATTTCTTATTTTCTTAATTATCTTAGATTATGATTTATTACTATTTAATTATCTTAAACTTATCATTCAAATATTTTAAAATTAAATTTTGAATGTTAAAACTACGAACACAAGGACAATTGTATGGGAATTTTGATTTCGTTGACTAATGAATAATTACACGTGACATAATAATTTTGTTGTAAAATTATGATATGAAAAATAATCAAGAAATAAAATTGTTGAGGGGGGAAAGAGGAAGATATTTTCTTTTATAGGTTTACAAATGAAACCTTCAAGTCTTCCATTAATACTCATTGCCAAGATAAGTAAATGGAAAACGTAACGTGGCGGTTATCACCTAATACTCTCCCTTGTCCATTAATACTCATTGCCAAGATAAGTAAATGGAAGACGACGGTTATCACCCAATACGCTCCCTTGTATGTAAGGTTTTGAAAATATCCGATCCTTGGTCCGAATTGGCCCATCCAACGGTCAAACCGCTGAACCGATGACTAGGCCCGACCGGTTCACCTCAAACTTTCTGTCTTTTTAAGTTGTCCTTTCAAGGACACAAGGACACTCATTCAGTGAACCCAGTGCAACGCACTTTCCCAACTCCTTCACCAAGCTGAGAGTTACACACTCATCAATAGATATTTTATATTGTTGTTTTCATCATTCCACTCCGATGTGGGATTCAAAGGGGCCTGTTTTTTAAGGGCTAAAAGCCTTGTGAGCGACGGGAATCAGTATTGAACATGGGTATTGCAGCCAAATTCATTTTTGCATGTAAATTTAATATTGTGGACCCCGCATTTTGACTCAATGCGTTCCCACTCGATGGCGAGCTCGATTTTTATTTGAAAATGATTTTTATTTATTAAAAAGAAATGACTTGGAGTCGCCACTTATTTTTATTTTATTTTTAAAGGGTAAACAAAATAAGAAAGAAAAACCCTAAGTGTGACTCCTTGTTTTGGAAAAGGTGGTTTGTGAAAAACCGGATCGGGTTCGGGGGTTAGGTTACTTATCGGGAAGGTACGGTAAAGACCGTAGCACCCTTCTAAGTCCCTAAAAACGGGTCTCTACTAATAAAATGAAGCAATCGTGACATCTAATAAAGAAATCAATGAATACCCGAATTGATCATACACATATGGGAATCAGTACATGTATATAGAGTGACCAGAGTGAGAATAGGTGCGTACCTGGGCAACGATCCGCCATGCGCTATCAATAGAGAGGTTAGTGCACAATTTAGGAATAATTTCTAGCATGCATGTCAGAGAGCAGGATAAATCAATCATGTATCATAATCAAATCGATCTATTAGTCAATCAATCGATCAGTCACATATGTGGGGGCCCCCACCAAAACCCGTTTATTTTACATGAATTAATCCCATAAATTCCATTGTTTGGAATTACGAAAAATTCGTTCATGCCTATTAAAAACAAGAGGAGCAGAAGATTGTTTGAAGACCAGAATGAAATTAAGCCATTTGAGAGAAAATTGGATTTTTGAAATTCATTTGAAAAATTGGAGTCTCAAAAGTTATTTAAAGAAAATTGGGATTTTAGAGTTTATTTGAAGATCAGACTTTCAGGAATTAAATGCGGGAATGAGAATTTTTAGAAATTAAATTTGAACGAGGTTGGAAACTTTGAAAATGATTTGAGAGTTCGGGATTTTAAATGAGGGGATAAGTGGATGAGTGAATAAGTAAAGGGATGGAATAATAACGATGGTGAAGTAACAAAGTTCAGGTAAATAATTGCGAAAGATGGAGTTTTAGAGATTTGAAGATGTGAATTTAGAGATTGAAAACTTAAGAATTTATTTAGAGATGAGATCTTTGATATATGAATAACTGAATAAGCGAGTGGATGGGATAACGTTAATAACGAGAATAATCATTAAACGGCGATATATGGACGACGGAGCTTTTGAGGTTGGAAATTAGATTTGGAAATCGGGTCTGATGAATTGAACTTTAACGATTGGATTAAATAGATAATATGGAATAATAATGCTACTTAATGGAAACAATATTTTAAACGAATAGAAAGTGAGTAGTGGAATTTTTAGGATTAAAAATTAAATTAGGACGTTGAATTTTTGAAAAGTTGGACCTTAAATAAATAAATAGATAGGGGATAAGAATTCTAACTACTGAAAATAACATTTAGGCGGATAATGGAATTTCTGGGATTGAAAGTTAAATTAGGACATGGGGTTTTCGAAAGATTGGACTTTAAATATATATGGGATAATGATTCTACATGATGAGGATAACATTTAAACGAATTGTAGAATTTTTAGGATTGAAAAAATTAAATTAAGACATGAGGTTTTTGAAGAATTAGATTTTAAATAACTAGATGAATATGGGATAATAACTCTAATGGATGAAGATGAGATTTGAACTAATTATTGAAGAATTAAATTAAGACGCGGGATTTCCTTGAAAGATTTAGATTTTAAATAGCTAGATAAATATGGGACAAATAATTCTAAAGGATGAAAACGAGATTTGAACTAATTATTGAAGAATTAAATTAAGACACGGGATTTCCTTGAAAGATTTAGATTTTAAATAGCTAGATAAGTATATGATAATAGTCCTAATGGATGAAAATGATATTTAAACTAATTATTGAAAAATTAAATTAAGATATGGGGTTTTTGAAGGATTAGAATTTAACTTTAATGAGTGAGATTTTAAAAGATGATAAATAGATGCGTACGAAGTAATAATAATAATTAACAATATAATGTTTAAACTAGTGAAATTGAGTAGTATAAATTCCCAAGATAAAAAATATAATTAACAATAATAATTTGTCTTTTAATTGTCTTTTAAGAATGGATTAAATAAATTGGTAGGAATAGAATAAGATAACAAACAAGAGGGAATGATTGAATTAATTAATTATGGATATTAGAGGCTCTTAAGAGGATTATTTGGATTTGGGCAACCTAATGGGCTAAATGGATGTAGGCATGGGCCAATGAGGGTGGCTAGCATAAGGGGCATGGGGCCTTTCATCAACATGCTTGGGTTGGGCTCCAACTCAAGCCCAAACCCGTCACCAAGAGCTTAGGTCTGGGCTCCAACTTAAGCCCAAGGCACCATCACCATAAAAGCTTGGGCCTGGGCTCCAACTTAAGCCAAGGCACCATTACCATAAAAGCTTGGGCTTGGGCTCCAACTTAAGCCCAAATCAAGGCAAGCCCAAGGCATCATCTTAACATCAACTTGGGCTGGGTGTTTTAACTTAAGCCCAAATCAAGGCAAGCCCAAGGCATCATCTTAACATCAACTTGGGCTGGGTGTTTTAACTTAAGCCCAAATCAAGGCAAGCCCAAGGCATCATCTGCTTCAACTTGCCCCTCCGCCTGGAAACGCTGCATGCTTCGCGCCACCGGAGAGAAGATGCATGGAGAGGAGGAGGAAAAGGAAGAGGAAGGGAAAGAGGAAGAGAAAGAGAGAGAAAAGGTGGCAACATGCATGGCTATCATATAATTCGCATGGGAACCAAAACATGGACCAAGCAATTCATGAAATGAGGAGCAAATTTAACGCGTTAAATAATCCGGAAACATCTAAATATCAGGAAGAAATGAGATATGGCTGAAAATAGAACAAAATGAATAATAAAAAAAAAAATGGAGAACCTAGGGTACAAAAGTAATCTAACCTGAGCGGTCTCCCTTCTCCTTCTCTTGCGTTTCCTCTCTTCCTTTCTCCAGGCTTTTTTATTTTCTCCAAGAAATCCTCCCACTGCTAGCCGTGTTTCTCTTTTCAACCCAGCTTCGAAAACTAATCTCCCTCCCCAGCCAGCTTTCTCTTTTCTTCCCTTGGTGCCCTTCTCCAGATCACTTCTTTTCTTCCTTCACTTCATGCGGCTGTTCTCCCTTTTTTCTTTCCGCCGTTGCCTCCGCCCTCCCTCTTCCTTCCTTTCTCTTTTTTTTTCCTTTCTCTCCAGTCGGTTCCTACCTTTTCGGGCAAGCCATCACCTGCTTCCCTGTTTCAACAGTCAGCAGCATGGCGTCTCTTGCATCTGGTCCCACACATGGAGAGGGGTCCCCCACACACTTCTCGGGTGCTGCCAGCTTCTCTAATATATATAAAAAAAACTAAATACCCCTTGCTCTTCAAAGGGGTCTACAAATATATATATATATATATAATGTAATTCCAAGCATAAAAATAAATATAAAGATTTATTATTTATCCAATATTATAGGATAATAAATATCAAAATAATATGGATAAAACAAATAATAATTTTGAAAATAATAAAATATATAACCATTAAAATTTAAAGAACTTTAAATAATAAAATCAAGTATGATATATTTAATAAAATTAGAAATATTAAATATATTGATCAATAATAATGGTAAAATGATAAAATGTGTTTAAAATTTTTAATTTTTAATAATATATAAATTATATATTTATGACGTCATTACTTTAATAGCTCTTTATAATGATCTTATGCTTTATTTGAGATAACTTGTTGATTTTGGAGAAAAACTTAGAATGATCGACCCGCTGTTTTCACGGTGCGTTTCATTGAACGACGAGACCGCTTATGTATTTTAGTTTATTGACGTTCATTTGTTTTTGCAGTGTTCTCGAAGTTTTGAACCACGAGAATAAATGTAATTTTTGCTCGAGTCGTCCACTATTTATTATTTTTTTTTTTTTTAAAAAGGGAAAACCAAATGCTATAACCATGCAAAAGAGAAAGGCATATTCGAGTGTGACTCTATAGATATGTGCGAAAAGACATTCCGCAGATTGTCCACAAAAAACAGAACTATTAGCGTGATATCTTTTGGAGTGCCAGACAGGTTGTCACGCTCTTGTACCATCTGGGTTTATACCCCCAGATCGATTGGGAAGTACAATTTGGTGTACACGCCGTAGAGCACTCATTTACTGGCAAATCGTTCCAAACCCGAAGCCTTAAGACCTGACAGGACCCAAGTTCTATACGTATCCTAGCGGAGGAGGTTCACTCTGATCCCCCGGCTACATTCCAGCTTCTAACAAATTAATGAGGAAATTGCCACCGTCTGGGTCAGCACAGTTTTAATTAATTAATTAATGTATAGATAAAAAAAATTTATAGGTCTAGACCGGCATGAGAAGTATCTAACAAATACTTTACTGTCCGAAGAAATCAACCGTATAAATTACAATAACAAAATTAATGGAAATAGACGTCTTCCCAACAGTTGGGAAGCAAACAGGTGAAGAATGAAAAGGGGGAATCTATGCCTATCAAAGCAAAGCCTCCTGGAGTCTTCAAAGCATACTTGAGCAATTTGAAATTACATAGATATACTCCGAAAATGTATATTTACTAAGGTTCTCAGTCGGAAATAAGACAAATGAAGTAACTCTGGGGTATTACCAATATGAGGCCATTTAGGTTTCCGAGACAATCGGAATTGGGGAGTATCCAGAGCATAACCCTTGCTTGCATTTGGGAGTTGGTTTGGCATCACACTTAATGACATGTATAACTTAAAAAACACAAGAGGTGGTATACACAGAAACAAATTTCACACATCTTATAAGATCACCTCTCCAATTTTGAGATTCGTTATATTAAAAATCATATACACAAAGGTTGTATTAAGTAACTAGTTTTCTCAATTTTCTTTACTTCAATATCCACACGAGTGTCACATATAATAGATCTTATTCCAATTCATTTGTATTCAATTTTTCAATTCTCATGACCATGTATTAAGTTACTTATTTGAGCCACTTTGTTAAATTGTATTAAAAGAATTTATTACAAAATATTTAATTCTCTATGGGGCACAAAAATTTTGAATGTTCAATTTTTAGTATGTATCATGTTACTAGAAACCTAGAAAGTTGGCACACTGTTTTACAATTGGTATCTATCTATCTCCACAAAGTGCGTGGCCTATCTTTATACGCCTACGTCAGAGAGAGGTCAGAAGGACTCATTTACTCTCAAAGAGACTCCCCATTTTTTTTTCATTTAGAAAAGTGATTGATAACAAAATAGTTTAAAAAGACATAACTTTATTTTGCAAAAAAATTTTAATTTAAAAAATTTAAATCCTCTATTTTTCTAAAAATTAATTTTTAATCTCTAAATTTTTCCAGATGTATTGAACGATGAAAAAAAAAAATATGAATTTTTTAAAAAATTTGGACAATTTTATTAAAAATTAATATTAGTTGGGACAATTTTTTATTCAAACAAAGAAATTTTCAAATTCTAATTAAAAAACAAATATTCAAATCAATAAAAAACAATTTTTTTTAAAATTTTTCTACAAGCAAAATGTATCTCTCTGGAATTTTTATTAATAAGTGAACACTAGTATACTCATATGTGAGTTAAGAAGAAAGATATTAATAGTTGCTCTAAATTACCGATGTAGTGATATGCAGCGGAAGAAAGACACTCACATTCTTGACGAAAGCTCACTTTGAGAAGTATTTCCTCAGATTATATTTAATATATGCATGAAATCTCTTCTGCTAGATTCACGACTAAGTGTGTTATACTCTGGTCATTTATTGACACGATGTGTTGTGAATATACCCACTATAATAAAAATTAAGATTAACTTATAAAAATTTATAATTGATTGAAAGATATAAAATATGGAAGAAACGCATAATTACTTACTAATATGCAAAGAATTAATATCTCATATTCTCTCTCACAAGAACTAAAATATGAAAATTTTATATACTACATAATAGTTGGGAAAATAACTATATATTTAATCCGTGTGAGATATTTTCCTACAATGTGTGACATTACAATACACAACTTAAATGTCTTTCCTTTTTATGAAAAATTTAACTCAAATACTTTAGGAAAACGTATTTTTTTGATAACTAACTTTATATTATCTAAAAGTATAAATAATATATCTTGATCGACTCATTATTCTATCTATATTTATATAAATCACTCTGTACTACATAAAACGTATGCAAATAAAAATTGAAATGCTACATATATGAATAATACATATATCAAGGATGTTTAGACTTTTTTTAAATTAAATTGGTTAAAAATTCCAGAAATGTTATCACTTAATATGGTTCCTTATTATAATTATCAAATATCATTCCTCGAAAAATTCAGAATTGCTTTATCTATAATTATGTTCCTCACAATATAAATTTTAACTAATTAATATAATATGTATAACTATATTATGAGATTTGACCAAAATATAAAGTAATAAAATTTAAATTAATGTTTTATAATCAAGGCCTACTCTCTTTTTGTTTCCTAGTTCAATAAATGTGGCGTAAATCCAAAATATTTCAAATAATTTTTTTTGTACCAAGAAAATATTAGAGCTCAATTAATCAAAATCAAAACATGATAAATTAAAATTTTAAATTTCATTAAACGATAATCCTTTAATAATTCATAATTCAAGCCTAATTTTATATACAACCTAATCCTACAACCAAATCAACTAAATCTTCTTAAATATATATGCATATATCACACTTCCTTTTAGGTCTTGGACTTAATAATGAACTTATATGAACAAAAACTTAATTTTTAGTCCCAATTAATTCCACAAAAAAACAAATTTTTACGTTCACTCAAATAATTTCTATTAATAGCAAGAGAGTATCACATAAGTACATTTAACTTATAATAATTCTTCATATATGCGAAGTGTTCCATCGTAGAACCATATAAAAAAGTTAGTCTTCTGAAGAAATTATATTTCAACCCAATCAATTGAACAAATTCCAATTTTATATTACATTTACCACAACTCAAAATAAAAATTAATTTATCAAAACATCTCTCACCAAAATTTACAATAAAAGAAATACTATATATAATTTATAATCCACACAATACACTCTTATATTTTTAGCATAAAATTATATCGCCCTTTAATTACATCCCAAATTATATGAATTTTCTATCAAATGGTGAATTAAAGTCTAATTAACAAAACTGCAAGTATCATTATTGACTGTCGAATAAAGATGGATCTCGCTACCAAAAAATTAAATGCAAAGCCAATTTAAAACATATTAAATATCATATTTTTTTAATAATTCATAAATATCTTACAATACACAAGATATATATATATATAAAATTATCTGCATATACATACTTTTTTTATATAATAATATTATTTTTATTCTTAATATTATTGCGATAAAGAATCTGTTTGTATGTCTCAATTAGGTGTTTCGGATAAGTGGCTACGGATACATTTATTTTTTAGATATATAAAATGCGAGAGGGTCGCGCTATTCTCTAAATGCAGACAGTGGATTAACTCAGCCAGCGATCGAGTATATCAATAAAAACCAATACTCTGACTCTCTCTCTAGGTTGTAAGAGACCTAAATCAAGATACTATAACCATTTGCGTATATTGTAGCGTTTGACAGGTTTTTTGGGAAACTAAATAAAATAAAATAAAATAAAAAACTTAACTTTGTTTAGACTTTAAATGTCCTGCAGGAACAATAGTATGATGAGAGACGCGAAAAAGTGTGCGTATCAGAAAATGTAAGAATGAAAATGGTGATATGAAAATAGTGTGATAATTATGTATGTACAGAACGGGATTCATTGGTCAGCGATATATATATAGGGTTTGATGTTGAGTATTTATGAGAGATCATACTAGATAGTTTTAGGTGAGGAAGAATGGATGTAAATAATTAATGCCAGGATTATATTAAAAAAAACTAATGAAGTTTAATTATTTAGGTCTAGTCTTTTACAGATAGGGAGGAGAAGAAAAGAAAAAAAGTTAGGGAGAAAAGATTAGGTTGCTTCGTTGGAATTCAGTTGTGGAAAGAAAGAGAAAAGATATGTGAAGTATAATACTAGAAAAACAGTGAATAATTATAGCCCAGATGAATCAAGAAGAATTTGATCTGAATATTTAATTAAAATATAAATACAAACAGAAGTACTATCTATATGTGTGGAAATGGTGATGATAAACTTCTAGCTTCTCATATGCAGCACTTATTCTTCACTGTAGTTCTCCACGGTTTCTTGCAGTATGGAAATGGCATGTATATAGAGCTCATGCCTATGTCTCTGAACTACACTTATAGGATTGATAACTCTCACGTTAATCGTGCAGTCCTCGAATGACTGGAATACTGGCCCACGCAACTTGCCCACTCCTCAAAAACAAAAGAAACTAACTCAAATGTAAAGTAAGCCACCGCACTGCAGGTGTTCCTTAATTCCAAAAAGATCGATCATTCCCAAAACTAGAGAATATTTCAGCCCAAATCCAAACTTTCAATGTATCATGTTCAACTCCACAATTTACTAATTCACCAACTCATTTATAACACATAGCGATTCCATTATAATTACAGAGGATGAGAATAGACACCGGAAAGCATAGGCAGAGGAATAGTACTCCTGGTGAATCCAAAAATTTTTTAAAGTTAAATTGATACTCTAATAATGTATGGACGCTCAATTAATCTCGACCAAGGTATTATCGATTGATATAGAGTTAAAAAAAAATTTCAAGCCTTTAGTATCACCTTAAAATACCATTTATATCTTCTGAATCTTCAAGTGTCTCTAATTTATATACAAAACCTCATTAGTACACATTTCCTCGCGCTAAGTCTCAGGCAAGCCTCCTCGAATAGTCAGGTGCCACATATAATTATATAATAATGACTCGTCTTTACGACATCCAAAACTTACTCACGTCAATCTATATAAAGTACTCTCGTATATCTGACAATCTTTGTGAATAATTAGATGTAAGCTACAGAGGTTATAAAAATTTCGTAACAGTCATTCAAAGAGAACTGAACGGGTATAGTTAAATGCAACAAGGAAATATATGCATAGCCAAAATACATCTAACCGCCCTTCCAAATGAAAAAAATTCCAAACTTAATTCACTGGTGTCATTCACGAATAGATTAGGTCATCCTAAATTTATTATTGTAAAGCATGTTACCTCTGCAAAAGAGACCTAACATTGTTTCTAGAGTCACTAGACATGAAGAAATTGAATTTCATAACTAAATTCTGAAGCAAAATCAACATAGAGCCGCATCGACAATGTGAGAACATAAAAATGACACGTAATGCCCGAAGATATTTATACACACAAGCAATTATATTTAAAATTAGCACATCAATAGGAGCAAACTTAATGCAAGAGACAAAGCATTTATTTGGACGTGATTGTGGGGTAGTGTGCCACTCACAGGCTTGTAATGACAGATCTTATGGTGTCATTAATTGAGGGTACTGAGAGACCCGAGTTTCTATCTCTACCAACCCAGGTTCCGCGTGGAAGTTCGTAATCGAGACACCTATCTAACTTTTTTCTAGAAACAAGTACTCAAGAGGGGAGAAGTTTGTGTTGTCATTATACATATTTTCTTTGCTTCTCAGTCTTGTACCAATTATCTTACTCACTTTCAATTCCCGGTTCCCAAACAAACATATACTCTTAATTAAGAGAACATTATTTTATGACAATTAATTAATTAATTAATTTCAGAATACAGAAATCGATTCCCTCAAGTTCCCAACACAAGACTTTAATAATTCATCCTTTAGCCAATATTGAGAGTGGCTCAAACAAAAATGAGTATGTACAAAGTCATGGTGACACATCGATTCTACCCAACATATCGTAGATCGAGATTGATGACTCTCATCTGCGCTATATGAGATCCTGACAAAAATACTACTCCACAGTGAGACATTATGACACACACTCAACTCTCACTCTCAATGTCATTATATATGTGATATAAAGAAAAAAAGCGCATATTTCTTTTCAAGAAATTTCAAAAGGAGTTTATTAAAAAACAATATTCTAAAAATTAATTATATTCAATATTCTTTCATAAAAAAAAAATAGTTATTCAAGTGTAATTTTTCAATTAGTCGTTGATTCAAGGCAACTATTGCACTTCAATTCTCCCTTCTCAAAGTGTGCTTTTGATGTGGGAATTAACAAACACCCCGCCATGCACTTAAACACATATCTGTAATAGAAGTCTTTAATTTAAATGATCCCATGGAATTGACATATAGGGTATCATATTAACACAAAAAAATATAATACACCACTATAGTGAGCTTGCATTATATTAATATTAAAAAAAATAACTCACCTTAACCTTATCTAGTAGAGAATAGAAAATGAATTTTACTATTTATTTTACAAGTATTTCAAGTTAGATTTCTATTTAAGAGTAAATGTTTTTTTAATTTAATAATTAAAAAAAACTAAACCCGGTATAACTTTATCAGTTACGGCGAAACAAACGTTTCATGTTGAGATAGATAATTAGTACTAAGGTTCTCTAATACTCTCATAAGCAACTATACCTATATTTTACAACACATTTTATAAAAAATCTGCAATCATTTTATTATCATATCATTAGAAGAACTTAAGAAGTAATTAAGTCTCATAGAACAACACATAAAATTTTACCTAAAGTCTAGATTAAAAGAAAAAATTGTTCTTCTCCCATATCCTCTTATTTTTTTGGTGTTCATCACAATCACATCTAAACTTCTCAGCGTTATAATGCGCCCTCTAATATTCCACAAATAAATATCAATTCTCTCTATAGTGTGACATTTAGTTGAAAGAGATTATATATCACAAAAGTTGTACTCTATTGATAAGAAATGTTTGTATACTACTATCCATTTCTATTAGGCACCTAAAATTAGTACATAATTCACCACTAGATAACTATAAGGAAGTTAAGCATAAAAGATAGATAAGAAGGACAGAAAGTGTCTAATTTATTCATTCTCTCAAGACTCGAAAGTTTCAATGTTTGATCGGAGATTCATTAATAAATAGTGACTTTTGACATACGTGGATTTGTAATTCAAATAAGTAGCCTCAAGAGCGGAGAGTTCGCTCTCGAACTCCATATAAATAGAGCAAGTTGTTGAATTTTGAAAAAAGAAAAACCCATTCTGAGCATATACGCAACTTTGGAGATATTTGAGTGTTTGAGCTTAGTAAGATAAGAATCTAATATTTTTATATTTTAGCTAGATTTGCCAAGGAGGTTTATTTATGATTGCAGGCAAAGATGGGAAGTGACGGACCTCTATGTTTGACTTTTCACCCGTTACCAAATCTGTCATTTCCTTGACAAAGAAGGTTGTATTCATCTACAAGGTTTATGCTAAAAAGAAAGTTTTTTATAGAGACATCATTTTATCGCTCATTCCCATGTTTGTGCTGAGAGAAAGATATATTTTTCGTTTAACCAAGTATCATTCAGAAATTGGTACTTTTGATATTAAAAAATAGAAACTGCTTTGCTAAGCTTTTTGGATATTCATAGAACTTAAATCAATTCAATGTACTTACTTTGATTCAGAGCACTCCAGTTCGCAATTGCAGTGATTTTTCTTATAACTTTTTTATATACTAATTGAGTAGACAGTAAAAATGCAAAAGTTGTCTCTCAGGGCATATATCTCAAAAAAACTATTGTATAAATCTGAGTTCTAAGTGACTGACATTACCTCTTAGATTAAAATTTGTAATTAATCGATATACTAATTTTTTAACCTTTATTAAGAAAAGAGATTTGCCTATATTTTAGGAAAAGAAAGATAAGAAAAGAGACGTTTGTTTGTGTGTTTATAAAAGTGGTAAGATGCGCTTTCTCTCTGTAAATATACAGAACTATATGAATTCTCTCATAAGGTCCTGTTTCATCTGTCACAAGCTAAGAACACCTTGTGATTATCAATATATTTCTCCTTCGATTACTTTCAAGAATTAGTCATTCCTTTAAATAGATTCTTTGTGTCCCCTTTCTCACTCAAAAAAGACTCTTCTCCCCTTAGTATTGAGATATGATGTGTGAGCGTGTCTTATCCAAAAGATTTGACCATTCGATCCACAATAAATGTCTTATAAGAAAATCTTTTACAGTTTACCAAAAGTAAGATGGTTCGAAAGACAATCACAATGGGACTGGAATAGAACCCTTGTGAATGACTAGACCCGCTTTGCTCTCAGTCTGTGCATAGTCACGGAGATTAGAAAAAAAAATATATCGCACAAATTCTCATGTTTCCTATGGCCCATGATATCCCGTAAATATAATTAATCAACATCTATTTAAATTAAAATACTTCTTTGAAAAGCTCAGCGACCAGGGAAGGCTCTCAAAAGGATGTATGACATGGATAATGGTCTCATTATTTAATTTAAAAAAATTGGTTTTTTTGATACACTCACATATCTCAATACTCCAAATTTTATTTAATATAAAAGTAAACTAGCTATAATGCTATATTTAAGTCCAATTATAAAAAAGTTTTTTTACAAGAACTTAGTTTGGAATCTACTAATTAAGAAGGAAACTTACTTATTTCTCCAGATTTGTATATAAAGAGAGAGAGTCAATGTACATATAATCCTCTAAAGGTGATATTAAAGATATTCGCAAAGTATTTTATATGTATAAGTAATTGTCTCGGGATAGTGAATTCGTTTTTTTGGATAGTAGTTCTGTGATTTTTCTTATATTTATCTTAAAAAGATTATTTAATTTATCCACTGATTAGATTCGCTTACTTTTATATATATTAAAAAATCATTAATAGTATGTTTCAATTTTTTGATTTTTTTCTATTTGTTAAGTTTAAATTAAAACCATGAAAAACGTGGATCAGCTGCGAGTTGTGTAATTGAATATCTGTAACTCTAACGTATATAGATTACAAAAGTTGAATTTGAATATT
Organism: Vitis amurensis; assembly: GCA_037355405.1. Taxonomy (NCBI): domain Eukaryota; kingdom Viridiplantae; phylum Streptophyta; class Magnoliopsida; order Vitales; family Vitaceae; genus Vitis; species Vitis amurensis. Next base: position 4,995 of record JBAPGN010001368.1, on the reverse strand, counting down.
TTTATTAGAGAAAAAATAATATAATAAGAGCAATATTTGAATTACAATTACGGGATTTATCAATTATGGCCATTTTTTATGTGTTTTAAAATAATTATAAGAAAGAACTCTATTGTTTGATGAAAAGAATTCTCCCAAATTTAGTAACTACATTAGTTAGATATGAATTGTTAATATATGGTGAATAGAAATCTACTCTATATTATTCAAGCAATATTATCATCTCACTAATAGTAGCGTAATTTCTCGAGTGGTGTGTCCGAGATCGAGGACACGAGAAAAAAAATAAATTATTTCTTTTCTCAGCATTGAGACACATATAATATCGTAGCCTACGAAGATGATGAGAAGACAAGAAGCAATTTTTCATTCATTTAATGTGAGGAATAATGCAATACTTTGGGTAGAGAAAGTTCCTCTCTCGTAATCCTACTCATCAAATGGACTGAGTAGATTTAGCAATATGATTACACCAAATACCAAAATTTTATATTAAAAGTGGTAGACACATTCTTGAATTGCTCTAAAGATGTATAAATAATTTATATCTAAAATATTCAACATACACTCTTATAACTAGATCTCATATAAATAATTTGTATCAAACACTCTTCAAAAAATATTAAATAATGATATACTCACCCAGAGAGATTAATTACAAGTCACTTTATCAAAGAACTAATCATATATAATTTTTTTTCCCAAGTTTGCAATTATTTATCTTTGAATTATTTTTTCAATAAATAATTTAATGTACTCAATTAATACTTAATTAAATCACTATAAATTGAATATATATATTTATCTCATTTTTATATAAATTTGAGAGATAAAAAAGAAACTCGATCAATAATAATAAGTTCTAATAACAATAATTCCACTTACTGGATATAGGTGGAAAAATATATATTTTAAAAACAATAATATTAGAGGATAAGATTAATAAATAATCTGTAGAGAATGGAATGTTCTTATGATTCTCACTAATTTTCTATAGAATGGACCCTCAAAAGCTTCTATCTAACACAATGAAGCTAAAATTTATTAATAATAACCCACATTACACTCTTCTTATAACCCTCACAAACAAACGCTCTGACCACAAAAAAATTTAGCTTTCATACACAATGAGGGAGATCTTTGTCCTTCGCTTTCCTTTTTCACCATTTGACATTATATATGACAAAAAAAGAAAATTGAGACTATATAACTAGAAGTCTCCAATTTCTGTTCATCTCCAGATTGCAAGTGTACTAGACATTTTTGTGCATTTTTTACATAATTTTCTACCTTAATAGTCACTCCAATTAACAAAACCACGCACAATATAATCACAATTGACAGACCTTATGCATGTCTTAATGTAACTAATATGAATGTTTATTATATTTAATACAAAATGTTAATATGCTAAAATGTGTGTGTAAATACCCCATATATTGGGGCCTCTTCTCCTTCAGCAAACCAGTATATAAAAATTAAAAGTTTTTCAAGTAATATCCATCAAACTTTATAACACAGGGATCCAAAGGGAATAATAAAGCAAATGTATTTAGGCCAAATCAAACAAACACCAATTGCAACACAAGCCAAAGTCAAACCATTATATAGGAAACAAAATAACCCAATGGATGTGTTAAATAATGTACAATCTTAATGGTCCAATGATAAGATCAAAAGTATTTTAATGATGTAAAAAAGTAAAGGAAGCATATACAGCCAAAACCAATAGGAGTCTCAATAAACCCAATCCAATTGATCCAAAAACATTAAATAAGGATTACCCTCTATTAAAGGCCCATAAAGCTCTTTCGTAACTACTAACATAATAATCGTTGAATTATATTGAGCATGACAGAGAAGTTTGCTCCCAAAATGGTTCTCACACAGAACGCACGTGAATGACAAAAGAAAACAGCACATCTCAAGTGTTAGGAAGATGGTAAGCTCGTCTATGACGGCAATGAAGGAAAAAAAAAACTAAAATTAAAATTTAAAAATTAAAATAAAATTAAAAAATTAAATAGTCACACATGGTCGGTAGTGAAGATGGCGCTGTCGCGGCGGCTTTGTAGTAGTAGGTAATCTCAGACTTGATGTAATACGTCTGTGATAGTGTAAAAAGAAAATTGAAAAAAAGAGAAGAGAAAATGTGAGAAAATAGAGAGATAGATGTAGAGAGAGAGAGTGATAAAATATGCGAGGCTGTGTTGTAGTCTTGGATAACGACAAGACCTATAGGCTAGTGATATTGATATGGGTTTGGTTTGCGAGTGAAAAACTAGAGTTTATATACCAATGGTGGAAAAATAAAGTAGAAAGGAACACACAGTGTGACATAGAAATAGTAGCGAAGAAAAAAAATCAAATATACAAATAATAATGAGACCAAACTGTAAAAAGTGTATTTAGGAAGGTTAAGAAGAAAATAATAAATTTATCGAGCTGAATTGAGAGAAAAGATCAAAGAAAAAAAATGCTTAGGTAAAGCAATAAGCATTGACCAAACTAGGTGTGCCGAACGTCTGAGGTTTTATTTAGGTACGTAATGAATTGGAAAAATAGGGAGAAAATGATGAGGTTCTGTAAGAGGAGGTATGAAATAATGATGGAATGAACGTGGAGAATGTTGAAAATGGAAGAAAAATTTGTGCGCAAAAAGTATTAAGCCAAAGTTGTTGAATGTCTTCTAGCTTAAATGAGGATTGTAATAGGAAATGACTTCCTTCAAGGTTGGAGCTAAAAATACCCAAACCTAAAAAGATAAAGCGCTCTCAGAAGACAGATCTTATTGAACTAAAGATGTGCGGGCTTTAACACAACAAATAAATAATTATAATAAATAAAAAGAAAAGAAAAATAAAATAAACAAAAAGAGAAAGGTTATGACAATTTTGGAGAATCTTGTGATCAAAAACTTTAGTCTGGGATAAGAGTCACATTAGTCTCTCTTTTGTAATCGTTCTACACGAAGTAATACAGTAAGTGTCCAACGCCTATACATTTAGACAAAACGAAATGGGCCTCTCATTGAGAACTAAATCAAAGCAACTATGTGAAGAATGAGTTGGAAACCAACGTCAATTGTAGTGTTGTGAATACGTTGGAAACCGCCCACTTGTCATATGAGCTTCCTTATAGGTGATGAAGAGCTTAGAAAACTAAAGAACACAATACCTGAGGGCCTTATTAATACAATCAAACGGATAGACAAAAAAAGGATATAAGATTTCATAAGAAGCAAGGACAATAGAAATATAAAAACTTCATTATAATTAGGTCGTATTTTTCATAAATAATAAGAGCTCTCAACTTTACGGGTATGCACTTATTTTTCTAATCTATAGTCCACTCATCAAAAAAAACATGTTTCGCATAAAAAGTGACGTTCTGCGTTAATCACTCTCTCATCTTTTCCTACTTGGCCCCAACTGCGACACCGTTTCCAACTCTCCATGTTTTTCTCTAAGACCCTAGAATCAAAAACTGCTCTATAACCTATCGATGAATCCCTATTCGTCCAAAACCAGCTCCTGATAAAGTCCCCTTAGTATACACCTTGATCCCAAAGGAAGCTCCACAGGAATGCCACATCATGAAATCTACTCTAGAGAGGCGAAAATCAAACTCATCATGTACACGTGATAGGCCAGGATCGCAAAACATAACTTCACGAAATCAGACCGTCCACCAATAGATACCTCCAAACAATTGATCTCGTGTAGGCATAGCTCGAGGTGAGCTCTCACACAGTGTGCCTTGGTGATTCAGTCATCTGTGTAGATTGTGCGAAATGGATACAGAAGTACAATCCTCTGACGTGAGCCTGCTCCACTAGCTCAGTATGTGATGAAGAATTGAGATAGCACATATCGTACAGAAAGCTACGTGAACATAGCTTCTCCAGAATTTCAGTTGGTCGATATTTGATAAGTGTGGCTACATTTCCACCTTATGACCCGATGCAATCTGTCTCATCTCTGTGATCAAAGTAATCTGTGACGAGGAGTGTAATATGGTGATATGGAGTTTGTTAATAAACCAGAGATTGACACATCTTCTAATGGACGTATGACTAAGAAACGAAGTGATAACTTGGCTGATCTGTCATCTCCCCAAAGAAAGTGCTCAAACTGAAACTATGCCGTAAAGCTTCTAAATGCACAATAGTGCAGAAGGCCTCTTGAACCTAAATAAGTGAGGAAAGGTCAACCAAGATGTCTATTAAGTGGTTGATACAATAAACTCTAGATGGACACGAGTGCCATAGTAAATGTTCCGCCAATCTGATGTGACGGCTTTATCTCTACTTGGAGGTTTCCATTCGACAAATAGATAACAAAACTCTCATTATGTTGTCATAAACGTCGAAAGCCCAAGGTATGAATTCCAACAGGTTACTTCAATGATCCGGGTGAGAGCAAGTGTGAATTAAATTATAGAATCCAATGGGCCACTCCAAAAGTGTTCAGAATCATGCCTCTGTCTTTCTAATTGGAATTTACTTATATACAGAACAGCGAACGTAGAAAACGTGAAATGAGATGGTGGTTTTATTGAACGTTGACAATTACTTCCCCATTAAATGGTTGTACTGGAGCTGAAATACATATCACGTGTGATAAGAACAAGAAACAAAAAAGCCGAAATTACACTCTCAATTTGAGAGTTGATCAAGGCCATTTAATATCCAATCTATAGTGATGAGAATTTGTATTGAAGGTTATAGATGAAAACTCTTGATGGTGAAACTTATCGAAGGCTTATAGATGAAAATCTGAAATTCCCATAGATGTCTGATATATTAGGTGGTGAATCTAAAAAACTGCCTCCATAGATGTCTAATCTATGGGTGGTGAAACTGCATTAGACCCATTAAGTTGATTAATCTGTTGGTGTGAAGTCTGAAATGCCCATAGATGTTCTGATGCGATGCGTCGTGAAAAACTCGTCAGAGGCCCATAGATATCAAATCTATAAATGGTGAGAGAGTGT
>JBAPGN010001367.1:0-23801 GCA_037355405.1 Vitis amurensis | reverse complement strand
CCCAGCAGAGGACACTCCAACATCCCCACCACCCCAGCCCGGGTGGGAAAAGAGAAAAGAAAAAGGGGGAAATTAAATCAATTTTTTTCAAAAATTAAAATCCATTTTTCCAAAAATCAAAATACAAAAAAATTTCCCCAATTTAAAATTTTTTTTCACACTTCCTGTGTTTTTTTTTTTTATTTCGAAATAATACAAAGATAGTGGGCCCCTATTTTAAAATGGACTTTTAAAACAAATAGGTTGGCTAGCCTAAAGAATGCCTTTAATTTTTAGTGTGAAGACGAAACCAAACACTACTAAGTAACCTAAGTAAAATCTCTAACCCAAAACCCTATGATGGTTATGGTCCAAATAGATTACATTTCCCAGCTACCGAAACATATTAAAAGGTTCAACTATTAAATCCGTTGACAAGGGCCAAACAAAGTCAACTATTATAGTCTTCGTTTAACAAGGGCCAAACAAACCAGAGTCATAATTATTTATTTTATTTGTTCAATTAACAAAAGCAAGAAATCGCCAATAGATTGTCGATATAGAACAAATAAATGTTGTAATACACAATTTTTTTTTTTCATAACAAAAATATATTTATCATGCTTATAAAGCAAAATTAATCATTAAAACATTTCAAACAACATATATTATATATAGTTATATATATATATTTTCTTTTTTTTTGCAAAAAATCTATATAATCCCTTAACTCTTAAAAAGAATTTCCTCAAAACTTGGGAGAGAAATAGATAATCTGGATAAATTTATCCTTCACTAAACAAGTATTAAGATAAATCAGGATTCATTAGCTAATTTTTGCAAATTTAAAGGTTGGACAATCTAAAATTTAGGTATTCAAATTAAATGTTTTAATTATGAAAATATAATTTAAATATTCCTATTTAGAAAAAAGTAATAATTTCAATTATATAAAACTTAAATTTGTAGATTTTCATTTAATTGTCTTGGGACAGGGTTTCGCTGTACCGCACACATAATTTACGCAGTGAAACTACAAGGAGAGACTAATTAATATTTTAGCTACTGAATTAACTTCGTACGCTCGATCGTCATTTATATGAATATATATGATAAACTCTGTCTCTCTACTGTGCAAGTTTTTTTTTTTTTTTGTACGCAAACCAATAACAGCTGATCCCCTATAATCAATTCTCCATTATTTGCTAACATAATAATATATGTAGTCTTAATAACCACGGAAACACCTCTCCGTTGTCCAGGGTCTCGTAAGTTTCTGCCGTTATTATTAATATTTGTTTTTTCGTGCGACCATTCTTCAACTTCCGTCGTGCAAATCCGGATTCCTGTTTTGTTGCCTGAATATTTTCGTAAAGTGTGCCTTGAGCTCACATACTAGCTCAAGAGTGATTTGTTTACTCGATTTATTTGTTATTGTTATATAATTTGTCATTACTTAGAGTATTGCATCTAAGAATATTTTAATTTTCCGCTATTTTCATGCAATAGAAACAACCTATAGTTGCTAATTTTAGATAATTTGAGTAAAAGTTTTTAAATAAATAACTCCTAGCCAAATCGAAATCTTCAAAAGAAATTTTTTTTTTCATTCTAAAAACTTAAGATTTCCCAAGTTCCAACAATAATATCAAGAATCTTAAATTTTCAATAATTTTGCTATTAAATGACAAATTTAAAAAAAGAACTATACCCTAATTAGAATTAAAGAATTTTTTCAAAGAATAAACTAGCTTGTGTTAGAACTACTAATGAAGATAATATATAGAGTTTATGGGTTAGAATCTTTTTTGGATAACTTGAACTTCAACTTGTGACCTCTAAACCCTGAGCTCTTACGTCCAATTCTTCAATGTATTAGAAATCAATTATGAATAGTTTTATAAAGTAATGTGACTAACACGATCTGAGAAAAATTAAAAAGAAAATTATTTTGATTTTGACTCTCAAATTAAATAGGATAAAAAAGGTGAGAATATTTGAAAATTTTATTTTTCATTTGTTATTTGGAATGCCTTTATTTAAGGTCAAGGACACATATGCTATGAAAAGAAAATGGACTTGGGTTAAGGATGAACAACTAAACATAAAATGGAAATGCGGTGGTCTTTTATTAAAGAATGGAGCTAATTCATCATCCTAATTTTTTATAGTATAATATGGTTGATTTTTTTTTTTTTTTTTTTTTTTTTTTTTTTTTTTTGTTTATTTTCTTTGAAATGGCAATTGCCTTCTCATAAGTTTTTTTCTATGGAATTTATTCGCTTGCCTTATGTCCTTGCTCTAATTCTATTTATCATATTTTTTCTTGTGCCAATTAAATAGTGCATAATTTTTTAGTATTTAACCACCGTACATGGTTAGAGCATGCACGACTCATTGGGGGTTTGATGATCCATAGCAGAATTTACCACAATCTTCATATCCCTAGCTTGCTCTATATACTATCTTGAAAAAATGGAACCCAAAAATTCATCCTTCTCGTTTGCATTGTATTTCTACAAAAGAAAAGTTAGTGCAATTTACTAAAGAAGTTGGGTTTAAAGGACGCTACCGAAGGAGTCCTTGAAGGGGAGTGACATGTACGCCGAATCACTCATCTTTGGATATGACAAATGTATGGTAACAACTTGACCTGGGCCTAGAAGGATTTGTACTGCCGCACATGTGCTTTTCCATAAGGAATAGAATTTTCCTTGGGAAAAGTAATTCTGCAAAAGATATCAAGCAATGACAGGTTTCTTGAAGCAAAAACTCATATTGTTTTTGTTTTGGTGGCATCTGAGGATTGGAGGATCCTTCTTTTATATTGCTATAAAGGGGTGTATGACGATTCAGCATAAAAAATGAATCCCTCGCTCATAAAAGGTTGAAGGCATGTCATGATCAAAAAGAGAAGCATCGCATTTACTTTTACTATTTTTACAAAATTTGTTTACCATAAATTCTATTTACTTTTTCTCCAATTTCGTACATATTCTATTTAAGTTCTCTCCAATTTTTTTACCAAATGTTCTATTTACCATTTTCTCACATATTAAATTTGTATTTGTTGAATTACTTCTTTTTCAATAGATAAGACACTTCACCGCCATAATTAATGGTTTTTAGTAAAGACATTTCAATCGTTATTGAAACTATTAGACTAGCACTTGTCATATCTATTAGAACTACCTTGTTTGGAAGATTTTAGTATGCACTTTGTTCTATATACCGCTCCTTAAAGGTTTTTTGGGGTGATTTTGGTAAAAGATAGGATCTTTATTTGTAGCTACTCTTGTCAGTAATTGGCTTTTATCATAAACACTGTCAAATAAAACTATACTTAACGTTTAAAACAGATATAAAAGGTATTTTGATATATTTTTAATATAATGTTTTAAATTAAAAAGGTGCTTTTTAGAAAAGCCTCACCAATTGCTAGTAAAGAGAATTGGATATAGAATCATGCATTTACTTTCTTGCTGATTTTTCAAAAGTTTGTTTAACATATCTGATTTACTACCCTTTTCTCTCCAATTGTTTTACAATAAGTTTCTATTACTTTTTTTCTCCATTGTTTACAATAATTTCTTATTACACGTTTCTCGCATTTTTTAACCATTATTTTAGTTTTACCTTTCTCATCTAATTTAAACTATTTACGATTCTTTGAAATTTACTTCTTTTCAAAAAGATGAGATCACATTCGCTCCGCCATAATTATATGTTTTTTAGTAAAGTTTCTGGTATTTGGAGACTATAGTAAGGCTAGAATTGCATTCAGATTGAGAATTAGCTACTTTGTTTGAGATGTTAGGTTATCACTTATGTTCTATGTCAACCCACGTTAAGTTGTTGGGCAATTTTGTTGTAAATAGGTTTTTTAATTAGTTGTAGCGCTTTTGTCAGTAAGCTTTTACCATAAACAATTTGTATATTTAAACATCCTTACGTTTTAATGATATAAAATCATTAAAAAGTATATGTTGCTAATTTATTTTAATATATGTGTTAAAAATCAAAGGTGGTTTTAGAAGTAACATTCCCCGAAAATCCTAGGTAAAAGATATAGATAAAGAATCATTGCATTTACTTTGTGATTTTTCAAAATTGTTTGTACCATAAAATGGTTCTATTTACCTTTTCTCTTCGCAATTGTTTTCCAATAATTCTAATTACCTTTCTCTCATTTGTTACCATAATTTTCTATTTACCTTTCTGTCCAATTAGAAACTATTTTATTGTTTTTGAAATTTACTTCTTTTTTGAAGATAAAGATCACTTCGCACCTTCATATTATAGTTTTAGTACACAAATTTCTTGTTATTTTTGGAAACTATAGAGATAGAACTTGTCAGTTCATTGGAACTTAGCACTTTGTTGAGATTTTAGTTTCACTTATGTTCTGCTTTATACACCATTTATAGGGTTGTGTGATTTTGTTAAAATTAGGCTTTTTATCTTGTATGCCGTTTTGTCAGTAATGTTTTTTTTACCGAGATAAACACTTGATGAGAACACCCTTTAGTGGTTAAATCATCGTAAAAAGGATTGTAAAATATTTGTTTTAATATTTGTGTTAAATGAAGAATGTGGTCTTTAAGATAAGAAGCAGTCCACCAATGCTAGTAAACAAATCGATAAAAAAGTCGCACTTTATACTGTTCTGTTGATTTCAAAAATTTTTTACCATAATTTCTATTTACCTTTTCCTCCAATTGTTTACAATACTTTATGTAACCTTTCTTTCTCCATTTGTTTACCATAATTATATTTACATTTCTTCTCTAATTAAACTATTTACTTTTTTTTGAAATTTACTTCTTTTCAAAGATGAATATCACCTTTGCCCTTCATAATTATACGTTTTGTGAGTAACAATTCTTAGTTATTTGAACTATACGGTGCAGAATTGTGCATTCAAAGTTGTGAGAATTGAAAGCCTTATTGGAGGATTTAGTAACATATTTCTATGTCAACCACTTAAGGGTTGTGGTGGGGCAATTTTTTGTTTAAAATAGTCTTTATTTGTACCTTATAATAATGCTTAATCTATAAACACTGTATAGAGAATGTCCTTATGTTAAGAAAAAATGCAAATAAAAGGTTAATGTGATAATATTTTGTTAATATGTGTTACTAACTCATTAGGGTGGTTTTCAGAAGACAGGCATTCTCACCAAATCTCTAGTAAAAGAATCAAAATGCATTTACTTATCCTTTTTGATTTTTCAAAATTGTTTTATCCATAATTCTCGTATGTAACCGTTTTCCTCGCAATTTGATTACAAATATTTCTATTTACCTTTTTCACAATTTGTTTACGCATATATTTCTATTTGTACCTTTCATGCGATCGGAAATTCAAGCTATTGTATTGTTTGAATGCTTTACTGTCTTTTCAAAGATAAGTATCACTTTGCCCTTCCATGATGTTATAGGTTTTAGTAGAAATTCTTGTTTTTTGTGAACTTGTAAGAGTAGCACTTTTCATCTATTGAGAATAGTCAATTGTTTTTGGAAGATTTTAGTATCACTCTATGTTCTATTTCACACTCACTTAAGGTTGTGGGGCAATTTTGTTAAAATTATGGCTTGTTTATTTTTTAGCGCTTTGTCAGCAAGTGCTTTTATCATAAACACTGTATAGAACATTCCTAGTTGTGTTAATAAGCAAACATAAAAAGGTAATTTTGATAATATTTTTAATGAATGTGTGTTTAAAATCGAAAGTGGTTTAGAAGAGAGCATTTACCAAATGCAGTAAGATGATAAAATGAGATCAATTGCTATTTACTTTCTTGGCATTTGTTCTAAAAATTGTGTTGACCATAATTTTATTTACGCTGTTTCTTCCAATTTGTTTACAATTAATTTCTATTCTACTCTTTTTTCTCCAATTATTTTACCATTAATTATATTTAAACCGTTTCTCTCTAATAAAACTATTACTTTTTTGAAATTTACTTCGTTTCAAAAAAAAGATGAGATCACCCTTGCCCCGCCATATATTCAGGTTGTTTTAGTAACAAATTTTCTTTTATTTGGAACTATATTAGGCTAAATTTGTCATTCAATTGGAGAATTAGCACTTTTGTTTGTAGGATTTTAGTATACTTAGTTCTATTACACGCCACTTTAAGGTGTTGTGTGGTCAATTTTGGGTGTGAAATAGGCTTTGTTTATTTGTATGCAGCTTTTGTCTGTAAATGGCTTTTAAAACATAAACACATTGTATAGGAAATGTCTTAAGTGTTTAAATAAAGAATATGAAAAGGTAATTTTGATATATATTTTTTATTATGTGTCAATCAAAGGTGTGGTTTTTAGAAAGCTAGCCACAAAGTTCTGAGTAAAGAGAATCATGCAGTTTCTTTCTTGTTTGATGTTTTCAAAATTTTTTTACCATAGATTTCTATTGTACCTTTTCTTCTCAATTTTTACAATAATGTCTATTTAACCTTTTCAATTTTTTTACACAAGGTTTCTATTTACCTTTCTCTTTGGAATTAAACTATTTATTTTTGAATTTAACTTCTTTTTCAAAGGATAAGATCAACTTTGCCCCTTCCATGTATATAGGTTTAAGTAAAATTTTGCTGTTAAAATAAAAAGTGTATTTTTAGAAGAAGCATCCACCAAGCTGAGTAAAAAGAATCGGATAAAAGAATCAACTGCATTTACTACTTTCTTGCGATTTTAAAGTAATTCTGTTTTGGCCTAATTCTTGACCTTTTCCTCCAATTGTTTTACAATAATTTCTATTTACTTTTTCTCCAATTTGTTAGCATAATTTATATTTACCTTTCTTCTAATTAATACGTATTTACTGGTTATTTGAATCTATTTATTTTTTTCAAAAGGAGATGAAATCAACCGTTCGCCACGCCATGATATCGGTGTTTAGTAACTAAATTTCTTGTTATTTGGAACTATAAGGCTAGAATTGTCATTGGTCAATGGAGATTGAACAACTTTAGATTTGAGGATTTTTAGATCAGTTATGTTGTATTCACATCACTTTAAGGTGTTGTGGGGCAATTTTTTTGAAAATAGGCTTTTATTTGAAGTTGCTTTTGTTAGTATTTGTTTTTATCGAGTAAACACTGTGTATAGAACATCCTTCGTGTTTAAATCATAATCATAAAAGAGGTAACTTTGATAATGGTTTTTTTTAATATGTGTTAAAAAATCAAAAGGTGGTTTCTAGAAGAAGCATTCTCACTGCTAAATGCTAGTAATTGAAACACGTAAGATGATTTTGGCTAATTTTAGTGCTAAACCTACTAATTAACGTATTGACGTCTAATAAATTATGTATGGTGTTTGGTTGGCTGAATGAAAGTGAAGAATATGCATAGTATTTTCTAAGATGTTATATTCTAATGGGGTATATTGTGTAGTATATAATATATATTTAGTAGGATACTGAATAGCATTAGATATTAGTACTTGAGTATAGATAAGTATTGTCAATATTAGTATTTCCAATGGATGTCATTATCAATGCTTATATTTAAGTTTGGTAACAAGATTAAACTAAAATATAAAATCTGGTATAGTATCTAATAAATTTATTACAATAAAATATAATTATCGTTGTTAAGAATAGAAAATAATTTATCTAATTGAAATAATTACTAATATATTGTTCCCATTTTAAATTATATAGTAAGTTTTTTAACCATAAAATTTAATTTTTAAAATCAAAATTATTTGTTGCTAGCAAAATTAATTAAGATAGAAAATGTTAAAAAAAGTAGGTAATTGATTAAATATATATGTTCCTTAATATTGAAATTATGAGACTCCAGCACAAAAAGATATAAAAAAAGAGGGTAAGATAAATTGTATCTCATCATTATTTTATAAGTGATGAGTATATATTTAGTGTTTATCTCATTGTGAAGCAACATATGATTACCATAATATTTATCCATCGATTTTTTTTATTTTATCTCACACTATTTAGCCACAAACATGCTTTAGTGCATTTAGAATTCTATGCTAAGATCATTTTATAAAGTAATTTTAGATAATTAGGTTTTATCTTTCCAAAACTTAGGGTTCAGATTTGAAATGTTTTTGAATTACTCTTAAAAAAGTTTTTGATAACTTATTCTGTCAATATTATTGTAAGTATTTCTTAAAAGTAATCTGCCTAATTCTTCTAATGCTTTATTTTCACATGTCAGGTCTCCATTGTTTGTAATGTATTTGTTAGCAATGAGTCTTAAAGCTATGCAAAATAATTGTAAAATACCGTTTCAAAGTAAAGTTGCAAAAAGTTATTTTCTATAAAAAAAATAATTTGCCAAACTAGTATCAATTTAAAAAAAAAAGAAAGAATTTGTTTAGTAAGGAACAAAAAACTAACTATTGTTCCAAAAACAGTTTTTAACATACTGTTATCTATTAACATTTTAACAAATTCTTTGAAGATATTCAACATTGATATTTGGCGAGGTTGAAAAATAGAATGATATGGTTTGCAATTACACCTCTTTGAAAAATTTTACAAACTCTTTAGCAATCAGTTCCAGTAAAGGATCGAGTAAATTGGAGCATTTTTACTAAGAAGATCAAATGACAACAAATTTTTTGAAAGAACACTTAAATACATTATAATAAAGCAACCTCCGAAAGGGATTAGAGGGTTATTTTCATTTGATTTCTTAAGGCTATGTTTGGTTCCGGAAGAGTGTTTGAAGAAAGAAAATAAATGTAAAGAAAATGGTTTTTTCAATGTTTAATTTCAATTATGGAAAATAATGAAAGAAAATTTAATGTATTATTTAATCTTTATATATATCGAGAAAGAATAGTAAACATGAATTTGAAGAAGTGAAATAAAGAATATTTTATTATTATCTGACTTGGAATCCTATACTGTTTGTTAGTGTTTTCGTCTTTTTTTATTATCCCTCATAATTTAATTGGGAACTCAATAGCGTTAAGTTTTTTTGTTGTCATTGCAGTTTTATCAATGTCATTGTATGATGCTTAGAACAAGAAAAGGAATAACTAGGGTTAGGAAGTAAGTCAACATCAATAAAGGAAAGTGTGGTCGCTTTATTAATGGTGCGTCTACTTTATTTCATTAGGAAATGAGGAGGATTCACATCAATATTTTCTCTGAGAATTTATTTCAAACCTAGAAATATTTAGATAGCATAGGACTACACACTGCATGATATGACTGAATGATTGTATGTTCTGTCTTGAACTCTAGACTCCATAAATTCTTTGTCATGGCACATACCCTTGTCCTCTATGCCTTTGCCTTGATTCTTACAATTTTCACATTGGCCACAAAGCAGAAGGTCATAAATAACCTTCATTGATTTTTCAGGCAAGTAAGCCACCTTAGGGATTAATTTTCCCAATAACAATCGGTTTATGGACAATCCCATACAAAGCCTTATAATTATTTTATAAACATACAAATGACATAATTTATCTTGCCATTATTTACAAAAGAAAAGTGATGTTCCCATAAACAATAAAAGAAAAAAAAAAAAAATGGGATAAGCGAAAGACCACTCAAAGTGAATTTTGTTATAAAGAGTAATGTAAGACCGTAGATCATCATCCTTAGGATTGACAATGTAGTGTGAGGATGAGGCTCGAGCCGCAAACTAAGAATATTTGTATAGTCGTACATGTCACTTTCCCAATAGGAATACAAATAGTAGCTTCCTTTGGATAGAAGTAATAGCAAAGCAACCAATAACACATAAGATTTTAAGCAAAGAACCCATCTTTGCAAATATGTTTAAGTGGTCCAAAATGGCTCAATGAAGCTTTCTTTTATAGATGTAGGTAAATAATTTGAAGAAAAAGTCAATATTGCTTATGAAAGTGGAGCCATATTTATTACACATTAAATATTATTCAAATTATCTTTTAGCCATGATATGTCTGCGAATTATAATGTCTATAGTTATTTATTTTCTAAGTATAAAATTGATTTGACAACAATATTGAATGTGCTTGCCGTGACCCTTTTCATTTATATTACTATCAAGATGAGATGAAAAATAATTTATTTCTTGGATTTTCATTTAGTTGCAATTTTGCATTTTACCTTTTTTTTCTTAATCTTTTAAGGAACATAAATGTGTTTCAGGACGATCATTGTAAGAAAATAATTATACAAATAAGAATTCTCTAAATTATAATTTTCAATTGCATTGTACTGCATTGGTACAAAGATGTGCTGATAACCTAGATGGTGCAATAGTAGTAGCTTATATTAGTAAGAGGTATAACTTGATATGAATCGAACAGGTGGTACTTGTGACCAAAAATGCATAACAATGCTAATATTTTAGATAGCTTGCTTAAAATTTGTATTTGTATAATCTTGGATTCCATTTTGTGATTTTTTGTTTCATAATGATGCATGAGAACAACTTTGCCCCATTTTTTAAAATTTATATATCTTATCTTCAAATTTATTTCTGTTTCTAAATCAAAGCTAGCATATTTAATTATCATTATTGAGACCCTTCTAATTTTTTTTTCCTGTTTGATTAAAGATATTCATTATGAGGATGATAACGAGATGTAGTTCCTCTTGATTTTCCTTCAATGCAATTTGCATTTACGTTTCTTGCTAATTTTATAAAAATTGTGTCATATCCAGCTTAAAATTTATTTATTTTACCAATTTCAATACTAGCCATTCTAGTAATAATTGATTAATTATTTCATAACCAATGTAGTGGAGACTTTCCTGAATGTATATATATATCTATTTAAGGGAAAGTTGCATGGTGATGAGTGGAAAATAATTAAAGGGTTCTAATTTGGTAATTGTTTTGTGAAAACATTTCTAAAAAATGTTTTATTACCAACAGTTTTGAAAATTTGTCTTTAATTTTTGTAGAAATGAAGTTTGTTTAACAACCTAAAATAGTTTTGTAACTTGTTTTACTATTGTTTCAATATGTTGAAAATTAATTTTTTTATATATATGTCGTTTATTTTGAATCATTCATATGTTTGTATAATGTGTTTCTTAACACTAATCAGAAAAAACAAAAATGAACGACAGAATAGAATAAATCAACTAAGGATGTTATTTGAACAATACCTATTCTTCTGTTTTTTAACAGAGAAAAAAAATAATTGGGTTGCTAAACATGTTTTGTATTGTTTTCGTTTGAAGAAGCACAATTGGTTATTTTTTTTTTTTTTGTTACTATAATCGTTGAAATTCTGTCTTATTGTTGATATTAAAATTGTTCCAGTAGATAGAAACAGTATAATGGATTATTTAATTTTTTGAATGATGCAAATTTAATCAAGCTGACCGAACCTGATCTACCTAAGCAACCGCAAATTCGAATTGAGTTAGAACAATGAGGTTTGGGTGTGGTGGGGTTGGGTGGTAGTATAGTCGTACGGACGTTGGAGGTTGGGTTGACTTAGGCTTGTGTTACGCACATCCCACCTACAGTGTATAGTTATATAATATAATATGATCATACAAATTAATCAAATGGTCCAATAAGATGAAGCCATTATTAATTAAGTTACAATTCATTTTATTTCGCTTAGTTTATTATGATATTTATAAATGTATCTCAGACAATAGAATATAAATTGTCACCAATACATATTAAGTTAAAAATAAGTCATTTATCTATTATTTGAAATAATATTCAATTGAAAAATTAAATCAGTTGAAAAGGAAAAAGGGTCAATTATGTTGTTGTCAATTAAGCAACACACCATATTATTAGTTGTTCTATTTTGTGCTGCTTAAAAGGTGTACTTTACTGGTGAATGTTATTATTTTAGTTTTTTAACCTGTCTCTGGTAATACATGATCGGAGTTTTCTCGACAAGAAGTATGTGTAAGACAATGCTTTCTAATAAATTAGAAGAGATTTTACTTTAAAAGTTTTTTTTCTATTGATCAAATTGTTAAGTAGAGATTAAACCTTGATGATCTTCGCCTTTTAATCGATCAGGTGGGGTTCATAGATCAAATTAGATATATTGTTTTTAAAGATTGATCTTTCAAAAAGATGCTTCAAAGAGTAAACTAAATTTTGAGGAAACTATAATTCAAAGGTTTTATCAAATTGAAAACATGGTTTAAGTTGATCATATTGCTGAAGGTGAATTTGGTTAGACAAAAGTGAATATGCTTTTAAACTATATTTCTTCAAATTTTTAGGCACTCTTCAAATAATTTAAGCTCAAAGGTATGAACATTTGAAATGTTACTTAAGAAATCAAATTAGAATAGTTTTATAAGAGTATGTACATACTACATCTTTGAGAAAAATTTAAAGAGAGAATTATGTTGATTTTGACTTCCCTCAAATTTAAATAAGTGATAAATAATTGTGAAATATGTTTAAATTTTATTTTTCACTTTTTATTGGATTCCTTTATGTAGGTCAGGACACATATGCCTATGGAAAGAACAAATGGACTTGGTTAGAGGAGAACAACTACAAACTAAAAAGGGATAAGCGGGTCTTTTTTATTAATAGAATGGAGCGACACAGCCAAATAGCAAAATGATGAAGAAATATTTTTTCCTTAGAAAGATCAGCCTCTCTAAGTTTCTCTCATGGAATAGTCCTTAGCCATTCCTTTGCTCAATTCCTACACATTTTTTTGTTTGGCCAAAATAATGCAAAAGTCATGAACCGACCTGTTATGTGTTAAGCATGCACGGACCCTTGGGTTAATACCAATAGCGAGAATTTACCCGACAATCATTCAATAGTCCCTAGCTCTCTATAACTATCGGAATGACATCAACTTGATTCGCATGTATTTTACAAAAGAAGAGTGTAGTCAATACCAAAAAGTGGGTTTTTTTTTGAAGGACCACTCGAAGGTAGTCCCTGGAAGGGGAAGCACATGTATCGCGAATCACATCTTTGGATTGACAATGTAATGGTAGCGCTTGATCGGCGCCTAGAAGATTTGTAAGGCCGCACAGGTGTCTTTTCCGTAAGGAAATCATTTTCCTTGGGACCCAAGTAACCTCAAAAGAATCACAATAGCAGTTTCTTAAGCAAAAAAAACTCCTATTTGATTTGTTTGTGCACCAGGAGCACTGGAGGACTCCTCTTTTAAGATAAGCTAAAGAGGGTGTTATATATCGTGGAAAAAAAAATGAATCAGTTGCTTATAAAGTGTCGAAGCATGTCATGATGCTAAAAAGAAACATTCATTTACTTTCGTTATGATTTTCAAAATTTTGTTTACCATAACTCTATTTATGTTTTTCTCCAATTTGTGTTACAATAATTTCCATTTACTTTCTTCTTCGCAATTTTTGTTATCCAATATTTCTAGTTTACCTTTTTCTCCAATTAAATTATTTATTTTTTGAATTTACTTCTTTTCAAGGATAAAGGATCAACTTTCACCCCCATAATTATTGGTTTTAGTAAAAAAGTTTCATGTATTTGGAATCTATAGACTAGCACTGTCATTCTATTGAGAAGTACCCTATGGTTTGATAATTTTAGTATCACTTAGTTCTCCTATAGACGTTTCTCCTTAAAGGGGTTTTTTGGAGGTGATTTGGTTATAATTAAAAACTTTTTATTTTTAGCGCGTTGTCCAGTAATGCTTTATATAAACACTTGTATAAAACATCCTTAATGTTTAAATATAATGCAATAAAAGAGGTAAGTTGAAATATTTTTTATATGTGTTAAAATCAAAAGTGGTTAGAAGAAGCTCCACAAATGCTAATGCTAGTGAAAAAGAATCGATAAAAGAATCATGCATTATACTTCTTGCTTGTTTTCAAAATTGTTTACCTAAGTATTTATATTTACCTTTTCCTCCAATTTGTTTACAATAATTGTCTATTGTAATTTCTTGTCAATTTGTTTTTTTCTATTTACCTTCTCTCGCAAATTAATCTATTATTTTTTTTGAAATTTACTTTTTTTCAAAGATAAGATCACCTTTGCCCTCCATATCACTTAATAGGTTTTTGTAAATTTCTTGTTATTGGAACTATAAGAGTAGCACTGTCATTCTATGAGAATTAGCCATTTTTTGAAGAATTTTAGTTACTCACTTAATGTTCTAGTGTTCACACTCACTTTAAAAGGTTGTGTGGGGCAATATTTGTTAAAATTATGGCTTTTTATATTTGAGGTTTTGTAGTTCAATGCTTTGTATATAACACTTGTATTAGTAAATCCTTAGTGTTAAAATAGCAAATAAAAAAGTGTAATTTGATAATATTTTTAAGTATGTGTTGAAAATCAAAAGGTGGTTTTTAGAAAGAAGCATGCCACTCAAAGCTAGTAAAAAGATCGATAAAACAATCAGCATTACTTTCTTTGCGAGTTTTTCAAAATTTGTTAGCGCATGAATTGTCTATGTAACTTTCCTTCCAATCTGTTTCAATAATTTCTATTTACTTTTTTCTGCAATTTGATTAGCCAATCAATTTCTATTTTACGCTTTCTCTCTAATTAAACTATTTACTTTTTTGAAATTTACTTCTTTTCGAAGATAAGATAACCTTCGCTCCCCCATAATTATAGTTGTTAGTGAAAATTTTCTGTTATTCTGGAACTCTATAGACTAGCATTTTTGTCATTTCTATTTGAAGAATTTAATCATTGGTTGGTAGATTTAGTATCACTTACCTTGTTCATCACAACTCACTTTTAAGGGTTGTGGTGGGGCAATTTTTGTAAAAGGCTTTTTTTATTTGTATCGTTTTTGTAAGTAGATGGCTTTTATCATGAACACTGTAAAATAAACATCTAGTTTTTAAGAATACAAATCATAAATAAGGTAATTGTGATATAAATTTTAATCATGTGCTAAATCAGAAAGGGGTGTTTGTTGGAAGAAGCATTCACCAAATGCTAGTAAAAGAATCGAGTAGATGATGTTCGTGCATAATTTAAGACCTAAAACCTTACTAATTAAGTTATTACGGGTCTAACAACATTAGATTATGTTTGGGTGGGCTGAATAGAGTAAGATATGATGACATAGATTTAAGATTATATTCTATAGATATGTGTATTATAGTAATATCATGATTAATAGGATATAAGAGACACTTAGTTTAAAGATATTTATAATTAGACTGTAATAATATTTCAATTATTGAATAGTGCCAATAGTGTTTTATGTCATGCTTATATTTAGTTGTAAAAAAGAGTTAAAATAATAAAAATATTTATGGATTATAGTATTAAAATTATAAATAAAATATGTATATTGATGGGTTGTTGTTAAATCATAAAAAGATAATTTA
This sequence comes from Vitis amurensis, assembly GCA_037355405.1. NCBI lineage: Eukaryota > Viridiplantae > Streptophyta > Magnoliopsida > Vitales > Vitaceae > Vitis > Vitis amurensis. Next base: position 8,551 of record JBAPGN010001367.1, on the reverse strand, counting down.
TCTATATTTAATAATTGCAAATATTTAGCCCTATTTAATATATATATATATAATATATACGATCGTCAACTGCTATCTATGGACATCCTTTTATCCTCATCTGTGTTTGTTTACCCTTAAGCACTCTAGTACTACAAGACTTGAAAGTCTGAGAAAACAGTGGACCAAGAATCTTCTAACACAAGTCCTCTTGAATTCGTGTGAGTTGTTGAAATAGAATCCCAAACGTCTGGTCGATAACATTGATGAATTCTCATTTATTAATTTTCGCTTATTGCATAGTATTACTTGAATGCAGGTTCATTTCCATTATTAAAGTCCTTTATGTGTCAATTTGTATAATTTGTCCTGTTAGACAGTCCTGGTACCAATATACATTTAAGATTTCAAAAAAGATAACCATTCCATTTCCTACAATGAACAATATAGATCCACGATTGTCTATAACATAGAAACATAAATTATAATGACGGAAATACAAAAGTCTCTCCAAATCCAGAAGTAATCGCAAAGGCTAATTGTATCGTAAAAGACCCATAGCCTTCATTGCAATCTCTTATTTCACATTTGTCGCCACATAGAAATGTAGCTTTCACTATAGTTGGCATTCGGCTCTTAGGCAACCCTGCATCGTGACACTTATGTGAGTAGTTGCAGCCATACTATCAACCAAGTTCAGTAGCACTAATAACTAAATTAATTTATGAACAACAAATTGTTTAGAAGTGTACCTTTCTTTTCACAGCCAAGTACGATTTGGTCTATGTCTCTTCATGATGACCAGTCTTCTTGCAAAAGAAACCAAGTGATTTCCTATCTGGTTTCTTTAGCAATTTTGGCTTGATGTCCAGAAATGCAGTTGTTTTGCCCTTATTTCCCCTCTTTCTTTTCTTTGTTGTACCTGAAATGCCTGAGATGTGAAGCCCAAGTGACAATTTCTATCGCTTTTCTTATTTCAATCTTTCCTCCTCTGGTACACATGGCAATAAGCTCATTCAAAGTCCATTTTTTCCTTTGTGTGTAAGCTGATTTTGAATGGTCTATAATTGTGTAGGTGAGAGGATTAAGACCAAATTCACAATATTGTCTTTCGACAACTTCTAACTTAGTGCTCTTGAGTGCTTATCACAATATAGTTGACGATTTATCCATAAGTGTACTCGTTCTTTATATTTCTGTTCCTTTGTATTGCATGGAGACAAGCTTACTAAGAATAGTGGTTTGTCTCAACCGCTGTTTCGTGTGTGCATCTAATCGACTTTGTTATCTGGTCGCATTGAATGTCATGTGCTCGGGTTTCATCAGTATTGCACCCCTTATACTTCTAGAAATTGATGCGTTCAATATCATAGATTCATGTGCGATTTGGATGCTCCCATATTTCCAATAGTATACCTTTGCTCAGCGAGTGTCTGACACTAGTAAGGTCCTGGAGGGGCGATTCCTCTCTTTAATGGCATAGTCCTAATGCCATGCGCCCGAGCACAATTATAACGTGCTCCTGTCCAGTTCTTGAAGTTTGGTTCATTAAGCACATGATTGTAATGAACATTTGCAGATAAAGAAGTCCGCGTGAATTCATAAAATAAACTCATAAAAGTCAAAAAAACAGCATACCGATACATGAATAAATAAAGAATTTAACATATATAGGTATATACATGTGGGCTATTACAAGATTACCTAGCATATAACATAATATTCAGGTCTTTGGGCAAAAAATATCAAATTAAGTTCATATATTGACAATAAATCGGAACAATATGCCTATCTTTGGACTGACATTCAACATGCAAGATGAAAGCTTTATTTTGTCAATATTTTATGATTACTTATATTTATAATGTATATTAAAATAATCTTGCCTTGGGGCCGATTATTTTTTATACATAAGTATCAGTTCATACTATCAAAATAATAAAATTATAATATACAAGTTACGTTTTGGCAAAAAATTATACTAATCCTATTTATTTTTGAATGGTTAAACAGAATTTATTAAAGAAAAATAATTGTATGAATAAGGTAGTGAATAACTGGGGTCTTGGCTTGGATGATCTTTACTATGGTTAAGCGATGAGCATTCATGATACATATTATAGGTAATAGACAAGTAATGTTGAATTAAGCGTGGACATACACAAGGTGCATCTGAAGGTGTGGACAACAGTGGAAGGATCTTAATGCTGATACAGGACGACCCATCATGCCTTGAGCTTTAGTAGTCCCTCTTGAAATTGGATTGTGCATCTGGCAATACATTGTCCAAGCGGCAGAATAGATCTGGCTGAGATGGACCTAGGATCCTTGGTCAGGGAGAAGTGACATCATCAATGTAGAGAGGGAGGGTCTCGTCCAATTTGGACCATTCCGATTATTTGTGAGGGTAGCATCCTAATGTAACGGGGCGAGTCGGGGAGGGTATGAGAGAGGCAACTAGTGCCTCATCAATGATGCAAGCGATGATACCTGCACTGGAGCGTGGTTCTATGGAGGGTTTGATTCGTTAAATATTGACCATTAGGTACTAAATACATCCAGCATGTTAAAAACGAGGAAGTTCAGTAACGGCAAAATAGTATATAGGCGCCTAAAAGGAGGTGGCCAAACGGTATCCGCAAAAATTAAAAAGCATCCAGACGGACGCCGGACAAGTGCGTTCTGAAAATCACCAACGAGTGCCGTGAGAGCAGCGTCCGGCCGAGAGGAGATGGTACTGTGAATGACGTCGTTTGTAATGCTCTTATCGCTTCTTGACGGACGTCTCTAGAAACGCCTGCATTAGCGGGCCCAAAACGACGCTGCCCACCGTGAATGAGATTGGCGCCATGAAGCACGCTGAAGGCAGCATTGGTCTTTTGAATGTGTTGAGAGGCGCTGACACACGTGGCGTCTTCTGAATGCCGAAAGCGGCGCAAAAGCGACGCCTTTTCCGACCATCGCAACAGCGCGAAAACGACGTTTGGCGGGACGTAACAGTCTAACACCGTAGCGCGTGTTGATCTAGATAGAGAGGTTGGTGTTGATTAAGCTCAGTTCAATACACATGTTTTTTTATTATGTTTTATTGCCCCAGATTCTATGTTGTTTGTGTTTAATAAGTGTTGTTGGTGAATTGGAACCGCCAACTAGGGTCTGATAACAAATTGTTAATCTTAATTCTCCATGACAAAGATACAGGGATATATATATATTTATAATGCAATTCGTTCAACACCAATCCTTAATCACTAGATAGGGAACAAAATAAAATCCATTTGCGCTTTGATGAAGACGTACAGAGTCTTCTCTTAGGCTGCTGTAAGGGTTTCCACCTTCTGTAGATCTCTCTAGACGATGGGAGCATAAGGGATTGGATTCTAGTCTCATATTTCAAAAGTATATAGTTATGACAGAACAGACAATTTAGCTCTTTATATTATACCCTCCTATGCCTTAGGGACCATAAGCCCTTCTGGACTATTGGGCCCTCGCGAGTCTTAGGTGCCCAGTCATCCTAAGACCGCGGTTAGTTGGCTTTGGGGCTCTACACATAAGATGTGTCCATACTCCCCTAGGAAAACCGATACAGAAACAAAGTACGGGAATAAGGCGAGATAGCATAATGCATGAACGTAATGTTATAAATATTTGCGTCCATATTTTGAACAGATTGGCACTTTCTCTCCACGCATTGTCAAAGCCGCATTGAATAGAGCAATGAATGTGGCATTATTGTGTTCCCTGTTTTACTTGTTCTCTTTTCCTCCTCTCTGTTTTATTCCTTTTCCCGTTTCTCACATTCCCTATTTTTTCATTTCTGGCGGGTCACGCGGTTATCCTCCTGGACAAGTTGATACTATGGTTGTTTGGGGGCATGTATGAAGCCTACACTAATCCATCATGTCTCAAATCCAGAATCACAATCTTCTGACTGTGAAGTTTACAGTGTCAGAGGAGAAAAGAAAATCCGCAAAGGAAAGAAAAAAGATAATCGGGAGAGGGTTTTCGATCCAGCGCCATGCCAAATGTGCTCAGTTGTTTTTGAAGATGTGTGGGAATGGTACTGATGGGCGCCTACAAGGCTTTGTGGAAGATTGAAGAATGGTCGCAACGGAATGAACCCCCCTGATTCAAAACTGGAGAGATGTTACATGGAGAAGTTTTTGGAACATATGTTCCAGGGCGATGAATGGTTTCATGAAATTTGTGTATGTTTTCATTCCTCTTCATGTGAAATTGACATCCAACAATGGTCCATTGGAGCAGGGCTTGAAATACTTGAAAATAGTCACAGTCAGTCTTCTAAGGGGTTCCTGTGCAGAGGAGAGTTCATCTCCTCATGGACAGGAACAGGTCAAAGACTTTCATGGATGAGTGGTTGAAGAATGCCATTGATGGAGCAATTTTGAAGGTGCTTGAGTCAAACCCTGAAGGTGAAACTGACAAAATTTCCTCTATTTATAAGGTGTCGGACGAAAGGGAAGTACAAGTTGATGGGGAAAACAAAATAGAAGGCAATGTAGATGGGCACCATTCTGATGATGTCACAAGTGATGCTTTGTTGCATCTTTCAAATGTTTCAGATTTAGATCCCAAAAAGGGAAGCAGTGATATGTCCAATGTTTCTTCTTGGACAGATGATGACTTCTTCAGAGTGTCTGCACAAGCACAAAGCCATCCTGTGGATGAGTCATATGGTGGCAATCCAAATTTCCTTTCTGATGTTCTGCTGCTCGTGTCAAATGCTTCCGACCTTGCTCCTGAAAAGGGAAGTAGTGACAATTTTGTGAATGAGGTTCTACAAATATAATGTGGAAATGATTATTCCACTGAAATGTTGGTCCATGGAAAGATTGATTCACCAAAACCTGTTACGTCACCTGCAGAAGATCAGCTTCTTGGCTCAACCTTGTCAAGATCATTGCCTGACTGTTCACCTACTTCTATTGCTTGTGATGCTGATGTCAAACCTGTTTGCATCGCATCCGAAATTGATGACAATGTCTCAGAAAATAGATTCAACTTACAGAACTCAACTTCTGTGGCAGACATGCCACAGACCCTTACTCTTGTAGAGCAGTGGTCTTCAGAAATAACAGTTGGTGGTCCTCAACTTGAACTTGATATTTCAGAGATGCATGTTTCATCATCTGGAGAGAAAATGAAGCTTGAAGGGGGTTTCTGGTGCCTCAGATGGTGATGAAACACATTGGTCCACCTGCAATGAGGATACAGTAGGGAGAACTATAATTCCTCTTCAGTTTTCATCCGATCATCCAAATTATCCTGGTCTTGGAGATTATATACTCTCAAGTGATATGGTAGTTGTTTCACCAGGAGTTCCCTTGGAAAGTCATGGACTTTCCTTCTTGTTGCAGTCAGGGAAGAGAATACTGTCTAAGTTGGATTTTGCTGCAGAAATTCTTCCAAGAAGTATTAAGATATTAGCAGCGACTGGAACAAATGGAAAATCTACTATTGCTACTTTTTCTGGACAGATGCTTTGTCATTTAGGCATTGAGGTAATTGTTGAGGGGAACCTTGGGATTCCACTCTCGGAGGCTGCTATCCAATGTTTGACGTGCCCTTCTCCAAAACCTGTATTTCAGGTTGCAGTTGTGGAGGTTAGCAGTTATCAACTGGAAGTTCCTAACAAGCACTTCTGCCCTTCAGTTGTTGTGGGTTTAAACCTCACATCTGATCATCTAGAAAGGCACAAAACTATGAAGAACTATGCAATCACCAAGTGTCGCTTACTTTCTCACATGTCCAACAGCAAGCTGGGAATTCTACCTTTTGGTTGACATGGAGGAAAAGGTTGCCGGTTTACGAGTTCCTGCTATTGGTGTTGTATCAAAACTTAAATTGGGTGCTTTGAATGTGATGGGGAGACACAATTATTACAATGTTGCAGTGGCTACATTATCCGTTCTTGGACTGGATATGGAATTGATACTGAAGCCATCAGTTCAACTATTGAAAAACTGAGGGTGCCACCTCATAGGATGCAAATTGTACACAAGGATTCCTATGAAATTACCTGGATAGAGACACACGGCAAGCGACAAATGTTCAAGCAACATACATAGGAATACGGGTCTGAATTGAGCAAAAATCGTGTTGATCCATGGTGGTGCTTGCAAAAGGTTCAATTCACAAGCACACCATTCTGATGGCTTTTGCAGCCGCTGGTGGATACATATATATCATCAATGTGTAATCACTTGGGGGGATCTTCAGGAACTTGATCAGAAGACACCTTATCATGATAATTGTGGTTTAGCATTCGTGTTTGAAGCTTGTCTAACTGGAGGAGCTGTCAAACTGTGCAGGATAGGTCGAAGATATGGGTGATGCAGTTATTCCTCAGTCCAGTTTGTGGCAAGGCTTTGATGAGATGCAGCAAATTTGAGCGTACAGGGGAAAGGTCTTTTGAGGTATTGGTCTCTCATAGAGGAAAAGTCTTGGCAAGGAATCTTTGTACAAGGAGAGGAGTGGTTTCTCGAGATGCTTCTGTCATATAATCAGAGTTGATAGTAAGAAATCCATATGAAAACCTATTGTATACTGGCATTTAGTTTTGCTGCAGGAAATCTAACTATGCTTCAGATTTACCTAATGGTTTGGATCTATTCACGCTTAATGGTGAATGACTGAAGCTCATTCAAGGCACATGGGAGTGGATTAATTCGTTCTGAATATGCTTCAATAGCAGCATGGTCATCAGAGGAACCCAGATAGTAGGTTTGGGAAGTTTCTGATCACGCCTCTAGGAATGTGCATCAAATATGCCTTCATGATCAGAATACAGGATGCTTTTCTTCATTACGTCATTTTTCTCATGGCTATATTCTAGTATGTATGAATGCATGGATGATTGCTGAAGGGTGGCTTCTAAGTGACCACTAATGAGATTGTTAAGATGGAAAGGGCCTGTAGGGAGAGGATCCTTGCAGAAAGAGAGCTCCAAAATAGTTGTTGTGTCACCAATTACTGATTTTATCTGGTCCTGGCTGGTTAATTGGTAGAGACTTATTACTACAAGTTATTTGGCCTCAAAAAAAAAAAGAAAACCGGGAAAACAAGGGACCCAAAAAGGAAAAATAAGAAAAGAAGGAAAAGGAAAGGGAAAAGCCCCCCCTTTGGCAGAAATGTCTTTGTTTGGAATACAATAATTTAAAGTTGGTGTCACCGTATGCAAAATCATGCCATCAGTAGATTGGTGCTGTTCTTTATCTAGTATGCTGAAGATAGCATCATTTCTTCAATGTCGCTCCAGATTCTCCTGTTCTGCTCTATTGGCCTGGTAGTGCGCAGCAAGAGTGCTTCTGGAAGCTCGTGAAGGCAAAATATTACCAAAGTGAGTAATGGACAGGCTGCAAATTCAAGAAATATAGCAACATAGATGCAGATGGGTATGAAAAATTGTTTTTGAGCTTCCTCTTCCATAATCCTGTCAACCATCACATACCTTCAGATCACCAAAGCTTTCCTTGCACCGTGAAGGAATTAGATATTTTCACCGCCACTTATTGCATGGTCTGCAGGCCTCGTCACTCCAGAAGATTGAGTGACATCTAAGGGTTGCCAAAGTCTGTTGGAGTATGATGTTAGAGAGACAATTCCTTCATCCAAGCGTTCCATGTAATGCTCCAGGCAAAACTAATCTAAAATACAATTCAACTGGGCCATTTCGGTCAAGGAATATACAGACAGAGATGGCATTTCTAGAAGTAATTTCAATGTCCTCTAGCCAACACCCCAACATCGGAAGCTAATAGGTCTTAAATGATGAAGATGATCTCTCCAAAGGACAATAGAGAAGGACTTGATAATACTGAAATGGATTCTCATACCTGGACTAGATATCATGGGTAATTTTCGAATACGATTGGAAAGAGTAATTCTGACAGGAATTTTGATAATATTGAGTGCCGCTCATCCTGTTACAGTGTGAACCAGCACGCGGAATCATAAACTTTCCTCACCGTTGTTCTCAAGGCTTGCTACATTCCATTAGTCCAGCCTGTGCAAGTGGTCTCTCAGCTTCTCACGAAATCAGACTTGCCCATCGGTGCCAATCTCCATTCCTGTCCTATAATTTGTTCAAGCAATGATCTTCAATGATATAACATTCCTTCCGGGAAGGAATACGTTGAGGAGTAAATAGTCAGTATAACTACATGGCCTAACTTCGGTTGGGTCTTTAAACACTTCTTTTGGGTGTTAAATGAAAGCTGTGATATAATCAGCCATATCGAAACAAGAAATACCTGAATGGGGCCTTTGATGTTATCTACTGGTGTTTGTGACATCAATTTCAAGCTTAATGAGTTCATGAAATAGGAGTTCGTGAAGAAGAAACGTGTTTCCTTTCAAAAAAACTAAATATAAATTTATATATCTTTATAAAAAAAATGAAAAAGTATATGATATAATATAGGGTTAATTTCATTCACCTCTCGCCTTAGGTTTTGGCTAAATAAAACTAACCTTGATTGGTTTGAAATTTCATCAAAAACCTCCCCTATCATTTGCATTTTGTTATTTTCATTCACATCCCTTCTCA
>JBAPGN010001366.1:0-23817 GCA_037355405.1 Vitis amurensis | reverse complement strand
ATATTGCTTGAGTAACAACTGGGGTCCAAGTCGTTTTTAGAAGTGTTATAAAGCTTCGAAATTCATCAAAAATTGCTGGTTTAATTCATTTCATTTCATTTTCAGGAAGCTTATGTTCAAAAAGGAATTTGAATCAGACTATGCTGGATTCACAGAGGATGCGAGCAGAGGCTATAGTAATACGACATTAAACTTGTTGGTAAGATGGAAGACTCTTTTTTTGTAGCTAGCTCAACCATTACATACATTCAGTTGTACTACATGCAGAATTTAACAAATTTTCCATTACAACCCTTATGAAGTACCCAAACTTTTCTCTAAATTAAATTTGAGTTCTTTAGAATTGTTTAAACTGAAATCATTTCAATTAATCATATGTATTTATAGAATCATTGTCCTATAGTTGGTTTCTGTTGTTTTATGTTTGGTTTCTTGTGTCATAGGGAACTTTATTATAGTCTCGTCCTGCTTATGGTCTGTACATTTCTGTGCTGTTCTCTTTCAAAATTAGTTGTTGCACTGACAATTTTTCTGTTATCAAATGTAGGGATGGATTACGTATCTTGTTGCAACTATGATCATATGTCTCTGCCCATCTTCTTTCCTTGAAGGCAGGGTAAGTAATTTTTTTTTTTTTTTTTTTCAGTGTTGTGTTTTGAATAATTAGTTAACTGTTAAATCCTTAAATTAATTGTTCTCCTCTGTTTGATTTAAATACATCACATCTGTTAGGTCAAGTTTCTTTTGGTAGCCACCTAATTGTGCCCTTCTGGTAGATGAGAGAATTCTGGCTAACATAGAAAACCCTGAAAAAGTAGGACACAAGAACAAAAGTATGAACACATATTGCTCATACTATTCATTCTTTACCAAATTTTTTTTTATTTTTTATTTTGAAAGTATTTTCTTTATCTTTAGAGGAAAGCATGGCCCTATACATGCCAAACTGCTTAAAGGCATAACACGGCTTTGAGCACTTGGATCAATTACTAATAGGGGTTTTATATTTGGTTCTTTTTATGTGCTTAAGAAAATCTTTTGGGGATGGTAGCTTGTTCTTGTTGCCTTTATTGATTTTATGAGGTTTTGGTTCTTTGTTTTGTATAGTTAAAGACACTTCCCCATTTGCTAGGCCAATGTTGAGTAAAGGCAATAAAAAATAGTGTTTTATTGAAATAAAAATCTGTGCTTAGTCGATTCAAGCATTAAAATATTAGTGGACTATGCTGCCATGTAAACAGCATTCATGTTAGTGATTCATTGTTTTCAACCACGTTTGAGGGGATGGAGTAAAGCCAAAGGAAAATGGGTTAGAGAGAATAATTGTAGATTCAATTAGAGAATTTTAGGCAAGTGGAATCTCTTTTCATCCTTAATAGTAGGGAAATAAACCTTTTTATAGTGCTTATCCTTATTAGTGGGAAAAAAAAAACTTTTTTATAGTGCTAATCCTTATTAGTGGGAAAAAAAAAAGAATGTTTCATAGTGCTCAAAGTAGGTAACTCTTGTTAATAATTTTGTAATGGCATAGAAACCTTAGGAGATGCTACTTGTTACAAATACAAAATAGTGAAATGGGATCGACACATATGAATCCCACTCCTACTTTAGTGAGCCTCTTTTAACTATAAAACCAAGATTCTCGAACCAATCCCATAATGCTCAGTGAGGATGCCAACTCTACCACCAATTGGGTAGTTGTATATGTTGTGTCAATGGTGACAACTTTGAGAGGGAATTGGAGCTCATCTAGCCACTACTGTTGTAGAGGAAATATTCACTCTGTGTGACAGAGGTAAAACAATAATCCTTTTTAGGTGTAGATGGTGTGATTTTCACTCAGCAGTAGAGTATGAGAAAGCCCTTGGCATCTACCATAGGTAAACATCCATGTTTGGGGTCCTTGAAAAAACAGGTACTCAGTGTCCAAAAATTTTTTTGTTGGAAAACCCCCAATGTTAACATTAGGGGAAGAGGGGGACGAGAGGGGAATAGTTTTAACAAGGGCCCCAAAAACAAAAAAAAAAAAAACATTTTTGTTTTTTTTTTTTTGGAAGTCTAATAATTGGTTGTCCTGAGGCAAGGTGCATCAGTGTACAACACTGACACTAGGTCCCAAAACATGTGAAGTCTATCGTGCCATGATGAAGCTCAAGTATCGGAAATTGAACAAATTACATGTTGCATGTGAGCTTTGCAAGAAAAGACAACAGCACATCACATAGTGGTTTAAAGATATTTGCTTTTATCAACCATTATAGTTTCACATATTTAACACATGCTCTAGGTTGATGTCTTCTTCTCCCTTGAGGGTTCAACAGGTGTAATCGACATTCCATGTGATCTATCAAAGGGAACAAAAAAACAGAGGGGATCCAATATTTTATTGATTTGCTTTTTGTCTTCTCTGCAATAAAAATGACAAATGACAAATGACAACTGAGCTATGTTTTCTCTGGCGTTTAGAAAAGAATGATGAGCAGCACTAACAGTGTTGAAATGGTGCAGGAAGTGATTCTTGTGGAATCCCTGAAACTTGACGATGTGCCAGCTGGAATGTATAATGTCCATTGCTTACATCTGAGGTTGCCTGGGGCTGAGGGAGCACCCATAAGATGCATTCTCATTAAGTGATCACCCTCCTGTAAAATACTGTAAGTGGTTTATCACCACAAAGTTGAGTGTCTGTTATCATCTTCTGCTAGTTAGTTTGTGCTGAGAAGTTAGCCAAATAAGACGCATTCTCCTTATGCCAAAACTTTCTCCCAAGTTCTGTAATGTAAGTGGGTTATCACCACGTAGCCTGTGTGTCTGTTATCATATTTTGCTTGTTAATTCCAAATCTCCGCTTCATTCCCTAGGTAAATTCATGGTGGTTTGTTTTGCTTCATCTTTTCCACGTCCTGTGCATGGTTTATTGTTTTTTTGTGTTGGAAAGAAATTGCTCCATTTCACCTCCTCATTTTCTTTTTCAATGAGGAGTACGCTCGTGCATAATTTTTAAGTTGTTGCAAGAAACCACGATTGTCCTAAGGGGTGGCAAGTCGTGTTGGTTGATCGAATTCATTTGGTGTAATGTTAAAACTCGTTCTCAATTAAATAGGTCAATCCAAACACGAGCTAATTATAATCTTTGACATTTCATGTGAGTCATTTAACAACCGTTTTGCTTTTCTAAGGACAATAGATGTAAAGGATGGGTGCGCTCGAGTAACCCATGCCACATTTCCAAGAAAAGCTCGAATGACCTTCAACAAAAGGATACTTGAACCCGGCACCACATGTGGGTAGAATATAAAATATATCTGATTTGTATTAAATAATTTATTTGCCCAAATGCCAAGGGGTAAAAAAAAAAAAAAAAAAAAAAAAAAAAAAAAAAAAAAAAAAAAAACACGCACCAAAGTTCGTCTAACTACCATAATTGGTACCTAATCCGATCTTCACCTTACTGTCCAGTGCCTCTAATACATTAACGTATACATGCTGGGCACTATCTACCCGAGATAGCCGTCGTGTTATCCTCTTATCGCCAACGGATCAAGCGTGGTCCACGCGTTTAAATGGGACTCGTGGGTTTTCCGGCCGCCGCCCTTACCCTCTGGCATTAGCCCTTGCTCTAATGTACACTCTACCACCTACGTATCAGAATTCTCCACACCTTGAAACCTCGGCCCGCCCTTCTCTCTCCGGCTACCGAAATCCACGTCTGCAGCCCCAAGCACACACAGAAAAACCCTCAGTTAGCATCAACAGAAGAATTGGCACAAGAAGGAGCACCTTAAATCGAGCCATTGAAGCTGTTGGATGTGTATACTTCGTTGGGTGAACCCTGGAACCTCACCATACTCCTTATGAAGTTTGAAGAGGGCATCAATGAGGCCCTTGAAGACCAATATTTCGATCCTAACCTTTTAGATTAAGCATATGTGTTCCTCAGAACTATCTTTCAGTGGCCTCACTCATTCTCCTCAGCAATCAAACTCAGCTTCTGATCCCTAGGAATAAAGGATCTCTATCATCCACCTTATATCTGTTGCTTTACAGAAAACATGCATATTATCTATGAAAGGAAACAAAACGCTTAACCAATGTCTACTATTTTCAGTTAAAAATAGCTCCTCATCTTTGGGATTGAAAGGCAAAAACGCTGCAGGTCATAGTTTATGAAGGAGATGGAGTACGTGAAGCGGTGAGGGGCCTTCTCTTTGACACCGCCATTGGGTTTTTTCGAACTCCCACCGGCCATCAAAAGGTATATCTTCATAACTTCGTACTTTCAAAAAGAAAGAGAAATAATTGAAATGACAAAAAAAAAAAAAAAAAATACGAACCAGATGGCGACGACGTAAACCCTTGTGTGAATTCCGTCGAGTCATCAGTTTACGCAAATATTCCCATCAATGAGCCCATAGACTTCAGAGGTAAATATGACAGCCCATGCAAAGACATTGAAAGGAAGTAGATGCTAAATTTGAGAGACAGACACCACCTAGTTTTATGACTTCCTATGCGCCTTCACGTCAATGATTATCATTTTTTTTTTTTTATTTAATAACATTATTAAATACAAATCAGATATATTTTATAACTACCCCCACATGTAGAGATGCCGGCGTTCAAGTATCCTATTTTGAAAAGGTCATTCGAGCTTATCTTGGAAATGTGGCTCTGGATTTACTCCCTAGAGCAGGACCACCATCCTTTACATCTATTGTCCTTAGAAAAGCAAACACGGTTGCTTTAAATGACTCACATGAATGTCAAGATCTATAAAGCCTCTCCTGTATGACTCTTAACCGCCCCCGAGCGTGTTTGGTATTGACCTATTTAATTGAGAACGAGTTTTAACATTACACCAATGAATCGATCAAACCAACACAGATTCGCCACCCTAACTAGGTAAAACAATCGTCTGAGTCTTTGCAACAACTTATAAAGATTATGCGACGAGCGTACTCCTCCATTGAAAAGAAAAATGAGCCGATGAAAGGTGAAATTGTGTTCGCTTAAGCAATTTCCTTTCCAACACAAAAACAATAAACCCATCACTCAGGACCGGGAAAAACAATGAAGCAAAACAACCTACCATGAAATTACGTTAAGGGAGTGAACGCGGGAGAGTGGAACATAACAAGCAAAATTTGATAACAGACACACAGGCTATACCCGGTGACTACCCACAGTCTTAACATTACAGAACTTGGGATGAGAGTTCTTCGGCATAAAGTGGAGATATGCTGTCTTATGTGAGCTAACCTTCTCAGCACAAACCATCGTTAACTAGCAGGCGCCATTTACCATTAACTATGACACTCACTTTCGTGGCGTTTGATAAACCACTTATCAGTATTCTCTCACAGAAGAAGGCCTTGACTCACTTTAGATGAGAATGCATACTATATGGTTGCCCCCTCCCTCAGCCCCAGGCAAGCCTACATAATAATGTAAGCAAGTGAGGACATATTCAATTTCCACAGTGCTGGCCCACTCAGATCGTCAAGTCTTCAGGTCTCAGAAGAATCACTTCCTGCTACCAATTCCACTGGGTAGCTGCTGCGCCCTCGCATCATTCTTTTCTAAACGCCAGTGAGAAACATGCGCAGCTCAGTGTCTATTTGTTCAACTTTGTCATTTTGTTATTGCTAGAGAAACAAAAAAACGCAATATCCAATAAAATAATCTGGATCACCCTCCTGTTTTTTGTTCCCTTTGATAGGAGATCACATGGAATGTCGATTAACACCTCGGCAGTTGAACCCTCAAGACCACGTAAAAGACTATCAACCTTATGTATCATCTAGAGCATGTGTTATAAAATATGTGAAACTATAGCTGGTTGATAAAAGCATATATCTTTAACCCCAATGTGCAAGGATGTGCAAGACAACGTGTTGTTCTTCTTTCAAAGACTCATTCACATGCAACATGTAAAATATTTCAATTTCCCGATACTTGATCATGCATGAGCCAACGATAGACGACAATCACATGTTTTGGGAACCTAGTTCCAGATGTCACTTGATGCACCTATCGCCCTCAGGGACAACCAATTTTACAGCCTCTAATGTTTAGTGCACAGGCGACCTTGTACTATCTCTCAGATCTTTCCCGCTATGGGTGGTACAGTGCTCCAACTGGTTTGCGACACTGCCGAGGATATCACAAGAGCCCGAGTAACCTGTTTTCCCAGGCACCCCAACACTAATGGATGTTTACCTATGGTAGATGGCAAAGGGCTTCTCATACCTAACTGCTTGAGTGAAAATCACACCATCTACACCTAAAAAGATTATTGTTTTACCTCTGTTCACACAGAAGTGAATATTCCTCTACAACAGTAAGTGGCTGATGAGCTCCATTCCCTCACAAAAGTTGCACCATTAGACACAACATATACAACTACCCAAAATTAGGTGATAGAGTTGGCCTCCTCATGAGCATATGGGATTGGTTCAGGAGAATCTTGGTTTTATAGTTAAAAAGAGAGGCTCACTAAATAGGAGTGGATTCATATGTGTCGATTCCCATTTCACTATTTTGTTTTTAACAAGTAGCATCTCCTAAGGTTTCTATGCCATTACAAAATTATTAACAAGAGTTACCTACTTTGAGCACTATGAAACATTCTTTTTTTTCCACTAATTAGGATTAGCACTATTAAAAAAGTTTTCACAAATAAGGATAGCACTATAAAAGGTTTATTTCCCTACTATTAAGGATGAAAAGAGATTCCACTTGCCTAAAATTCTCTAATTGAATCTACAATTATTCTCTCTAACCCATTTTCCTTTGGCTTTACTCCATCCCCTCAAACGTGTGAAACAATGAAATCACTAACATATGAATGCTGACATGCCGCCATTAGTCCACAATTTAATGTTGAATAGACTAAGCACAAGATTATTTTATTCAATTAAAACACTATTTTTTATTGCCTTTACTCAACATTGCCTAGCAAATGGGGAAGTGTCTTTAACTATACAAAACAAAGAACCAAAACCTCATAAAATCAATAAAGGCAACAAGAACAAGCTACCATCCCCAAAAGATTTTCTTAAGCACATAAAAAGAACCAAATATAAAACCCCTATTAGTAATTGATCCAAGTGCTCAAAGCCTGTATATGCTTTACAGTGTTGGCATGTATTAGGCCATGCTTTCTCTATAAAGATAAAGAAAAATACTTTCAAATAAAAAAATAAAAAAAATTTGGTAAAGAATGAATAGTATGAGCAATATGTGTTCATACTTTTGTTCTTGTGTCCTACTTTTTCAGGGTTTTCTATGTTAGCCAGAATTCTCTCATCTACCAGAAGGGCACAATTAGGTGGCTACCAAAAGAAACTTGACCTAACAGATGTGATGTATTTAAATCAAACAGAGGAGAACAATTAATTTAAGGATTTAACAGTTAACTAATTTTCCAAAACACCACACTGAAAAAAAAAAAAAAAATTACTTACCCTGCCTTCAAGGAAAGGAAGATGGGCAGAGACAATATGATCATAGGTTGCAACAGATACGTAATCAATCCCTACATTTGATAACAGAAAAATTGTCAGTGCAACAACTAATTTTGAAAGAGAACAGCACAGAAATGTACAGACCATAAGCAGGACGAGACTATAATAAAGTTCCCTAGACACAAAGGAAAACAAAACATTTAAACAACAGAAACAACCTATAGCAGATGATTCTATAAAATACCATAGACCTACTTTCCCTGTCTTTCTCGCAACCCTGCATTACAATTAAAAGCTCCTTTAAATATGATTATGATATATTTGTTTTATCCATATTCCTCCCTCGCTCCTTATACTCCAATTGAATGAAAAACGTCCAACTCTTCATCACATGCTGATGCTGAAGAACGTGAGCTTGCTATAATAATAAACGGTTGCTGAGGGCCCTCAAGCCTGAAGCCAATTCCGAACACACTAAAAACACGAGTTGACCAGTTCTTGTGAAACCGAAGTACTTTATTTCTCAAAGCCCACACTTCTCACTGGACACTTAGCTTTAATCCTTTATTTCCTTCTCCTCGCACTTCCCTTTGCATTACTCAGTGCTGCCCACACCGTGAGAGAGTTTCAGATAGTTAATACAAGATGTAAGTAGCCATTGTGGACCGTACATCTAACAGTGACGAAGAATTACTAGTCACTCCTTTGACTTATTGTATTTGTATGTACAAAAATTAATGGTCGTAGTAAGATGTATTAGCACTGCTGATGGCGTAAACGAAATAAAGAAAAAGATCTTTTCCATTGGGAAAGAAATTAGAGGTGAGAGCACGAAGTGTATAAGTGGTACCAGGACGACGATGTCCGTTCATTATGCAACAAGTAGTACGTGAGATAAGAAAAAGTGATACATCGTGTGTTGTGATTTCACACGCCTTAAAAACCTCTTAAACCTCCGGCACAAACTTTTCATTAGCTCTCTGTCACCAGGATTTGTGTTAATTCAAGAAGATAACGCATCAATTGATGCTCGAATGTGATTGAAATTGACATGCCACAACTTCCAACATTTTCTGCGTACCTGTGAAGAGCTCACATAACTATCATATTGAACAATGATTTTCAGATGTGCAGTATCAAGGTGTGAAAAAATTCTACATGTCCTAGACACCAGCAAACCATATCAGGCTATCTACACTCTTTCTCTAAAGCTTATCAGATGACTTAAAGTATTATTCTGTTTCCAAAGATTGGAAGCGCCATTGCCCCAAAATGTCTTATTCGTCTGTCTAAGATATGAGTGATTTAAAATCGCACATCCGAACTCAATAATAATAAAAACCACGCAACTTATTATTGTAACAAATGAAATGAGTTAAGTGCTATGTATACATCGTTAATTGATAATAATACTGGATATTCTAAAGCTTATAGTTCCCAAAGACTCCTCACACGGAAAATGTCTATATCAACTTTCTGAATAATATAATAGAATGACTTTCACGAACTTGACTCACAAGACAGACAATTAAGACGACATCTAGGAGAAGTTATTTGTGTGAGATTAAATAGTGTTTATACTCTCGTACAATCTATCTGAATATATATGAGAAATATATAATTCCACGAATCAATATATTAATTTTGAGACTTCATTTTAATCAGTGATTGAGTTTGTTAAGAGCTCCATATATGTGGGGCCGTTGGCTACACACCAGTGATCATTGCGGCAGAGTAACCACAACAGGTTTCAGTATAAAGGGAGGCAGTAAGTACTTGAGAGCTGAGCTTATAGGTGGCTTCATTAAGTGCCATATGAATTCCAAACGGTGATATAGGGTAAGATTCGCTGCAATTTCAAGTTGAGATGGTTGTCGCGGTATTAGGGAAGCATACCGAGTAGTCAGTAAAGTTTGGACAATAGCTGTTGGTCAAGAGCCAAAAATTGTTCAACACTGGTTTGATTTTGTTGTTGTGTTCTGAAAATGCTATCTATCTAAGATTCCAGATATCGGTTACACCCCACTTACCTATTTATACTTATGATGTTTTCTATATTCCTTATGGAATAACACGTAGGTGGGTGCCACCAAAGTGAAGCCATCTTACACTCATTATTTGCATATTAAGTGCTTATTTGTTTGTACTTTTTGCTCAATTCCTCTTTTTTTGCCCAATAATAATGAGTTAGAGATTAGAAAACTTGAAACCTCAAGTGTGCTTTCTGCTACTATCATGTACACAATCAGTAAGATACATTTCATATTCAGATTTATTCAGTCCAAATCTGAGAGCCCATAGGAGGACGAATAGAACACATACCCTTTATCAATTAACCATTTCTTCTTAATTACCTTTGAAATTAGTAGAACTATTTCACGTACTCAAACATTAGTTTAACCCAAATCAGACTTCACATCTTTTCGGCTTAATTAGTATTAAGACTTTATTGCTCCAACCGGATGATACATTGGTACTTATTCATTCACCAGAAAATAAAAAAATATCATATATAATAATGGCCGGTTGGCGTTTATACCAAAAGAGGGCTTGACGCCTAAAATCTTTATGGGTAATTTATGGGTCCACGATTGCCTAATGGGAAATCAAATGGTGCAAGAGGAAAGTAAAGTGAACTGGTCAGGACCCCACAAAAAAAAACATAATAGAAAAATACTTAACAACACTAAAACCATTCAACAATAACACAAATGAGTTAAACATGACTTTAGTAAATTAATATAATGACTTAATATGACTTAACAAGTTTCATGCAACATCAATTCATGAATCCTTAAGATTATTCTGGGTGGGTATGTCTTATCTAAGCCCAACTTAGCTTGGACTGGCCATTGGTACTGTACATAGGAACAATCCTTACAATCTATAGGTCTACAGGCTGCCCCATCAACCTCATAAGAGTAACATTTTATGAAAGACCCTTTGTTGTGGCCTGAAGACAAATCACTGCACACTTTGGACAAAAATGGACAAAGAATTTAATGGATGATAATGACTCATAAACGTTTTAGTGAAGAAAAAGTTGGATTCCGATGGGCGGGCCTGAGCTGAGGGCCCAATAAAAAAGTAGAAATGCAATTGGTGGGGGGCGCAAGTTGCGGAATTCACAAGCTAATAAATCCCAAGGCTCACTTTCAACACACGAATTGATTCTGCAGCACTCAGGAGTCGGGAGTGAGGACATGGGGTGAAAAAGATTTATCAGAGTCAGGTGATAATGACTGAATAGCCTTTTTTTAGTAAAACAAACAAAAAAGAAAAGAAAAGGTGGAATGGGGCTGGCACCTCCTTCCAAAGCACTAAAAAATAAAAATGTCAATAATACAGTTACAGTGTGCACATGGCCTTATCGAGAAAGCAAAAGAAAAGGCCAGAATTGGGTAGAAAAACATAGTAAATACATCATGGAATAGCACTTAGACATGCTACATTTTTTTTGAAAAAAATTTTATTACCCAATTTTAGAGTGGATGCCACAATTTACTCTCATCATAAAAGCATTTTTCTTAAATAAATAAATTAGTAAAAACTAAGGACATGTTTGACAACTATTTTCGAGAATAGTTTTATGTTTTTCAAAATAAAAAACACGTTTATCAATAAAAAAACTATTTTATGTTCTCAAGAACAGTTTTTAGATAATACCTTTTAGTTACTTTTCTATTATTTTCACTTGTTTTCACATAAAAATTATTTTTAAAAATATTAAAAATAAGTTAAACACAATTTAGATTTTCAAACAAATTTTTATTCCATAAAAATTCATAGATCAGTTTTTGAAAACTGTTTTCAAAATCAGTTACCAAATAGACCCTAAAGTTTGAAAAAAATTCGCATGTAATTATTTGAGTGATTTTTGGATTAGAATCTCATGGGTATTTCTTTCATAAATTACATTTTTTATTTGGTAATACATTATCAATGATTCTTTCAAAAACAAATTGATTCTTTTAAAAACTACTTTTTATTTGGTAATAAATTATCAAAAATATCCTTTTTTTTAAGCACAATTTGATTCTAGATAAGCAGATTTCTAAAAACATTTCCAACATAAACGTTTACTCACACAAAAGTGCTAGAGCCTGGATAGCTTCTAGCAGAATCACAACCAAACATGCCTTTGATTGTGTGCTAGAACAATTAGAATTAAATTTGGTGCTGCAATTTTTTTAAATCCAACGGCTTAGAATTGGTTATAGGTATCCTCTTTCTTTTTGGCAATAACCCAGATTAGCCAACTCAAGGATATTTCATATATATTTTGCACTTTCTCTTTCTTGACAAGCAAACAAGCAATTGAGGAAAGAAATACTGGGAATCAATTAATCGTAGAGAAGTCAAATCAGAAGAGCATACCAGTAATGTTCTTATCCCTTGGAGCATCAACCAACAGTGCAGGTCCTGATCAAATCAATAGATAAAATCAATAAGTAAAATCCATAGTCACATCTCCTCAAAGTTATTCTAAAAACAAACACATCTTTTATGTTCTCCGATTGTTAAGGCTTCTTCCTAAATCCGCACTCTCATTGGCCGGAAGAATAGTGTTTGGGATTTCAAAGGGGTTCAAGAAAATTCCTGAATATTTAATTCCGAAAATGACTGAAAATGAAAGCCCATACTTGACTTTTGCTCTGTACTCCATATGTTTTTATTTCCTTGACTTTCTAAAAACAGGAAATAAAAACAATTTCATAAATCAAAACACAACCCTAATGTTTGAGATATTTTAGGTAGGACTCTTTCCAAGCTCAGGCGTAGTTTCGGAAATGACAGTTTTGTCCATTCAGTTCCTGTGTATACTGTTTTCGCCTTTGTGATTTGCCTCCTCCAGGCGAGTATACTTTTCCTTTCTTTTGAGATAAAACTTTCCCAAATCCTTATTTTATTAGAAAAAATATTTCTGTTGGAAAATTTTCCCTTTTCCGTTTGACATTTTCTCGACAACCAAGCAGTAAGTTTGGATGATTACCGTTGAGAACTTCAAGGTCAAGAGTCTCGACGTCGAAGCCAGCATCGAAGTAGTGGTCGAAGACGTGGCCCGGCGAGTCAACGTGCGTGCCGGTATGAGTGGGCATTTTCATGTGAGAGTTATTGGTGATAGATCCGTTCTTCATACTCTTCTCCAACCATATGACACTCACCCGATTTCCCCTGTCGTGGATACCCAAAGGTTCGGGGCATGGTTGGGGTGGTTATGGCAGTGAGTGATCCTGTCCGCGCAAGGAGATTACGTTCCGTCGGCGGTAGACCTCTCGTTTCACGGGGATGAGCTCGCCGTTGCAGGAGCCCGAGCCGTAGGCAGAGGGATAAGCCTCGGAGGCGAAGGAAGAGGGGAGGAAGAGAGTGGCCATAGTGACCATCCCGGCGCAGAGCAGTGGGAGCAACAGCGAGGATCCCATGGTGGTGAAGATTGAAGAAGAGAGAAGAGTCTCCGAGGGATATCCAAGATCACTGGTTCAAGGGCCTTATATAAAAGAAAGCATAGAACAGCAGTTGGGGTGAGTCCGAGGCTTTTCCATTTATTTTTTATTTTTTTATTTTTTTGTTTTTTTTTGGTGAAAATATTATTGTATGATTGAGAACAGGAAAAGATTCCAAAATAAAAAATTAAAATTGCTCGAGTGGTTGATATTAAGATAGGATCAATCATGGAGGGGATAAGCTATCACGAATCGGGACATCTTTTTCCATCCCCTAACGTCGAGACAAATATACGGATTTTCATCTCAGATTCCGCGGTTCGTGAGATGCCTCCTGCCTCTTTAATCACACGGTACGGATTTTTTTTACCATCTCCCCCACCACGTGATCATTGGTCCCCTTTCCACGCTTCCAAAGCCACGTGACAAGGGTCACAAGCCCAAGGACAGAGTCCAAATAGGAAAGAAAATTACATCTTTTTAGCCACGTTCTCAAATTATTATCAAAAATTATAAAAAAAAAATCATGAATAATTGTGGAAATTAGTTATCAAGATTATTAATTTAATGATTTGAGGAAAATAATAATAGGTTTGGGTTTAGGTTGAGGATGACAAGGTTCAACATAATTGCGATTCCACACGTATGACTCACGTGACCATGGTCCCATCCCTAGACATTGATGGGATCTGACCCTGTTTGATTTGATTTGTTCAAGTTGTTTAACATTTGTAAGATAAGATTATAAGGTGATAAGGTAGCTTCTTAATTTTTAAATTTCAATCTTTTCTAAGATAAAGTGTGATGATGTATGCTCGGTGAATGATGGAAAATCTATCTAGGGTTGAATAGGAAATCCACCAACTTATTTCTAAGAATAATAGATGTGAATTGATCACAACTTTATTTATGATAGTGAAAATCTATAAAGGTCGTGTTTTCTTGAGTTGATATAAAATGAGATAAGATAAGATAAGATAAGATAAAAAAAATAAAAAATAAAAAAAAGGATATAATTATTCTTTCTTAATTAGCATTAGGAGAATTGATCATAACAGTATTTATGATAGTAAAAATCCACGAAGGTCGGTTTTTTGTTTTTCTTTGATTTGATATAGAATGAGATAGGATAAAAGAGAGTAATATATATTTTATCCTATATTTAATTATATATGAGATAAAATAAATGTTAAGATATATTAGCCGCATCTTGTCTATATAATCATGTTTCGTTAAAAAATAACATAAACCTTATCATCTATTCAATTAAATATAAAATATGATGAGTTGTAGGGTATATATCTGTGTCATGTTATCTTCTATATTCAATCAAATATGGAATATGTGGTGGGATATATTTTTTTAATATCATATTTTTTTATTATATTCAACTAAATATATAAAAATATATTTTTTATTTTATAAATATAGATTATTTTTACGAATTATGTAACATAATATAAAATTTATTATTTATAAAATTTTAAATATTTTAATGATGAATATTATAAATAAATTAATAAAAAATATTTACTAAATATTAAACAATTTCTAAATAACATTAAACATATAAGAAATTTCATATTTTTTTAATAAAAAAATATTATGGGATTGCAAATATCGTCTTTATTTTAGACAAATATCGAAAATTGAAAAATAATATACTTTTCATTTCATTTTTTTATTTGTTTTATGATAATATATTATGATAATATATCACATCATATATATAATATTATATATTATATCAATTAAATATAATATCCAAAAGATATCACATGACATTTATAGGACGTGATCTTGAATTTTTTAAAGTTTTTAGAAATAGGGCAGAATGATAGCTTCTTTTAATATTTTGTACTCTGAATAAGTTTTTGAGGTCATATTTGATAGTTGTTTAAAAAATTTATTCTAAAAAATAATTTTTAAAAACAGCTTTTAAAATTTATTTTCTAAT
Source organism: Vitis amurensis (assembly GCA_037355405.1). Classification (NCBI taxonomy): domain Eukaryota; kingdom Viridiplantae; phylum Streptophyta; class Magnoliopsida; order Vitales; family Vitaceae; genus Vitis; species Vitis amurensis. Next base: position 8,950 of record JBAPGN010001366.1, on the reverse strand, counting down.
ATTTTGTAAAACAAAGTTCTATTTTAGAATCTGAAATGATTTTAATCTATTTTTGTTTGACTATAATTTACTAGATATGATGGATGGTACCAAGCCCTGTCCGCCCGCAACTATTACCACTAATAATGCACCCGCAGGCCGCAGCGATTCCCGCTTTCACTCTTTGGAAACATCAGGATCAGCTCTTACTCCAAGCGATAGTTGCCTCTTGCTGCAACTACACCTGTGTGTCCCCTAACCGACCCCCCTTCCAACCTCCACATTCCCGTGGCCACTCAAACAACAACCGTGGTCCTCCGCAATCAAAGAAACCCAATCACCGTTCCAACCAGCCCCCTCTTGCTTGTCAGTTTTGTGACAAGCGAGGTCATGTGGCTCGCTTCACCGTTCGTTCGAACAGAAACTTCAAAGTGGCCACTCTTGCCAGTGGTTAGCCATACCTCACTGACCAATGGAAATTCGGAATGGCCTGTTGACTCCGCTGCCAGTGATCATTTGACTAGTGGCCTTACCAACTCATATCCCTCATGATGCAAAGCATTTTTTTTTCTTTCTTGTCTAATGTTCTCTGTGTCCCCGCTGAAGTGGACAATACCCGTGTTCTGATGAACACGGATTTTGAATCGTATTCTTACGAGCGCCAGCTGAACGTTCGCAAATTTAAGCCATGCTCTTTGGAGCACGGCCTAATCACGTTCACTACGACATGAAACGGAAGTCGTGTCCTAACAAATAGGAACAAAGTCATGTTCCTATGAACACGGCCTATGATTCAAATTATCGATAACACAAACCATAATCCATGTTTATAAGAACACAAACCAAAGCTCATGTTCATAAGAACACGGGTAAAAAATTATCTCTATGTGAATTCAGTTACAAGGATTTAGAGAATATTTTTTGTTGTAAACGGTTTAGATCTAAACTACTAAGAAGATGACACGTGTATCCACTAAAGTATAAAAATGAGAAATATTCTATATGAGGTCGGACAAAAACATTAGTGTAACAACACTTGCAATTCAAAAGAATTTGATTTCCATTTCCAAATTTTGCAAATCCAATAAGGCATCTATTGAATTTTTCCCTTTTTTTTTTTTGTTGTTGAGGATCTCAACACGGCTTGATAGTTCTCTCGCCAAATGATGTGTGCATTACTTCGAATTAGAACCTCTATGAACAGTTGGCATGATCGTGTTGGGCATCCTTCCATAAAAGTTTTCCATAGATTTCACAGCCCACTCTCCTTTACCCTGCTCGTTTCTTCCCTAAACCCCATCCATTTCCATTTCATACTGTATCTAAGCAATAAGAGCCCATAAACCTCCTTTTGGCCATGTTGTCTTAGTAAGTTCATCGGCCACTAGACTTAGTTACCAATCTAAGCAGAATGACACATGGAATTACTAATGAGTATTAGTGCGTGGGACCATCCTCGTTGATCTGATCAGGAATTAAATTTGAGAAAATTGTATTGTGAACAAAATTCTGTATGGTGAAGCCAAGTACTATATGGAGCTTAGCAAATTATATAACACTATGGAAAACTCTTTTATGGAAGATGTGCCCAACACGATCATTGCCAACATTCGCTTCATTCAATATACATAAATTCATTGCATGTCTAGTAATTGCACGACTATCCATTTTGGCAAAGATTAAAATGTAGGTAAAGTTCTATCAAGCCCGTTAATGTTTGTGCAAATACACAACTCAATACTCATACCAACACAAAAAAAAATAAGGGAAAAATTCCAAATAGATGCACTTTATAGCGTATCTTGGATATCTCAAAGCTGGGATTGGAAAGTGAGTGCGGAAACTACCTACATATCATATTTTTTTTGTTTTGAATTGTCTAACTTCGTTGTGTATTCCATAACAATCGTCTAACTGCGACTCTCTTATGCACATGCACCTCCTCAGGAACCACTCAATTATAGTAGAGTCTGACTATATTACTGCATTTACTCATTGTATACTACTACATTGTTGAGAACTAGCTACTCTGCATTCCTTTTCCTCACTGAAGATCTCAGTCATACTTCTAACAACCCATTTGTACTAACGATAACAAATATTCGTTCTAATTCCTTTTGATAACAATGAATTCTAACCCATATACTTGAATTTAATTGTCGCTCTACTCTCGTTCTCTTACTCCCATGAACATGACTATTTCTCGTTCATAATCCAAACAATCTGACTTTTATTTTGTAGGCCTGATTATTTAAGTATCAGCCGATACTATATTTAGGTGTACCTCAAAATTGAGTAGAGCCTCTTGTGTTCATTAGGAACGTCTTATTGTACCCTATGTTCGGCTTATATTCTGTTATAATGAGCCTAGAATTCCTGTTTCACACTAATCTATCAATCTCACACGTACTATGTGTCATTTGGCCGTCTCGCAAAGTTAGCTCGTGACTCTAAAATCATTAGTGCGTCGTACGGTTTCGAGCTGCGTGTCTATCCGTAAGTTATAACCGATATCCAAAAATCTACGTGTATGTCTTTCTCATTATGAGAGTATCAGTTATTTTCGCACATTCATCAGGGGACAATCTACAGCAGTTCATACATTATACCTAAGCACAGCGCGAGACATAAAAATCATTAATCTCCATAAATACTGCATACATACGAGTATGGGATATCATGTACTTTCTCTTTTCATTAGGACTCATACTTCCAACCTTCTCGCTCAAATATGATTTCAGCAGCGGATATACTTCGAAGCATTTGTCCATTTCGAATGATCCACCAGTCTCGAGTCGGTGCACTGAGCTCCTAGGCAATAGCTCACATCTGTGTCTAATGCGTGCCATGGTCGATGCAGATTCTCGCTACGACACCAGACGGTTGCTGTCCGAGTCACATTGCCACTTATCTTTCGCTCTCCATTTGCAACAAGTCTATAATACCTGAACTAAGCACCTGCCAAGAGACATCTCTGGGTAGCCCACCGTAGCATAGCGGGCTTTACATTTTCGATTCGCCGAGAGCCAATGACCTAGCACTCACAACTTGAACGCTTATTTTGACTCTGGTCTCGATCCACTCAATCCCGGTGTAAACTGAAGTGAATCTTCAAGTTAGGCACCAAAAATAGGAGCGTGAGAACGTGCTATAGGCTACAACCAAGAGACAGCTCTTTCCCCGATTATTGTTCGCACAATAGCACATGTGTAAAGTCAGCAACTATCGCTGGATCCATCTATTTGGATCCTAATGAACTCTAAGAGCTCTGATTGCACTTATATCGATAGAGATCAACAAATGCGTGAGTGAAAGCCGCAGTGTCTGATTCAATGCTGGCCAGCTGTCGGATCCGGCTGCCGGCTTATCTCCTAATCAGAATAGTCGACTTATGTGAGTCGATAAATATAGTGTGCGTTTTCTGACATGATTAGGAACTCTCGACTACACTACTCCCGGATAATAAATGCTCAAGAGCCAATTTATGACGTCAAACAAAGTTACAAGAAGTTAACCAATTACAGATTTTGCCAGTATCTTTAAATATTCAACTATTTGATATCATCTACATAAAAGGTTAGTTAGAGCTAACACATGTAAACTATCTAATTAACAGAGAGGCTGTGTTTTCTATTCAAAATTTAATCTCATTTATTGATGCGAATACACATCTTTAAACATACTTATCAAATAGTATAATACACTCAGAATATCACTTTAATTCACAGTGACAAAAAATATTAAAAAGTAAGCTAATCATTCTAGCCCTATTGCTAAAAACTGTAAAAAATTTCAACGAATCACGTCCTATAAATGTCATGTGATATCTTTTGGATATTATATTTAATTGATATAATATATAATATTATATATATGATGTGATATATTATCATAATATATTATCATAAAACAAATAAAAAAATGAAATGAAAAGTATATTATTTTTCAATTTTCGATATTTGTCTAAAATAAAGACGATATTGCATCCAAATATTTTTTATTAAAAAAATATGAAATTTCTTATATGTTTAATGTTATTTAGAAATTGTTTAATATTTAGTAAATATTTTTTATTAATTTATTTATAATATTCATCATTAAAATATTTAAAATTTTATAAATAATAAATTTTATATTATGTTACATAATTCGTAAAAATAATCTATATTTATAAAATAAAAAATATATTTTTATATATTTAGTTGAATATAATAAAAAAATATGATATTAAAAAAATATATCCCACCACATATTCCATATTTGATTGAATATAGAAGATAACATGACACAGATATATACCCTACAACTCATCATATTTTATATTTAATTGAATAGATGATAAGGTTTATGTTATTTTTTAACGAAACATGATTATATAGACAAGATGCGGCTAATATATCTTAACATCTTGATTTTATCCATATATATATATAAAAATAGGATAAAAATGCTTTTATATATCTACTCTTTTATCCGATCATTCTATAGTATCAAATATCAAAGCGAATACAAACAAAAACCGTACCTCGTGTCTGATTTTTTACTATCATAAATACTGTTTATGATGCGAATTCTCAAGAGTGCGTAATTAAGAAAGATAATAATAGATCCTTTTTTTATTTTTTATTATTTTTAATCCTTATTCTATATCCTTATCTTACTCATTTTTATAATCAACTCATAGAAGAAACGACCTGTGATAGATTTCACTATCTATTATATATATAAAGCGTTAAGACTTCAATTCAATTTTCTATTATTCTTAGAAATAAGTTGGTGGATTTCCTATTCAACCCTAGATAGAGTTTCCATCATTCACCGAGCATACATCATCACACTTTATCTTAGAAAAGATTGAAAATTTAAAAAATTAAGAAGCTACCTTATCACCTTATAATCTTATCTTACAAATGTTAAACAACTTGAACAAATCAAATCAAACAGGGTCAGATCCCATCAATGTCTAGGAATGGGACCATGGTCACGTGAGTCATACGTGTGGAATCGCAATTACGTTGAACCTTGTCATCCTCAACCTAAACCCAAACCTATTATTATTTTCCTTCAAGATCATTAAGATTAAATAATTCTTAGATAACTACATTTTTTCCACAATTTTATTCATGATTTTTTTTTATAATTTTGATATAGATAAAATTCGCAGATGAACGTCGGCCTACAAAATACACGCTAATCTTTTCCTTATCCTATCTTGGACTCATGTCCTGGGCTTGTAGACCTTCTGTCATCGTGCTTTTGGAGCGGTGGAAAGGGACCAATGATCACCGTGCTGGGGAGATGTAAAAAAATCCTTACCGTAGTTGATTTAAAAGGCAGAGGCATCTCACGCGACCCGAGCGAATCTTGAGACTGAAAAATCTCTATATTTGTCTCGACGTATAAGGGGATGCGAAAAAGATTTCCTTGTCCCCATTGGGCTTAAGACGATATACGCTGATAGCTGTCCCTATCCCCACTCCCATGATTGATCCTATCGTATATATCAACCATGCGAGCAAGTTTAATTTTTTATTTATGGAATCTTTTTCGTCTCAATCATACAATTAATATTTTCACCAAAAAAAAAAACATAAAGAATAAAAAAATAAAAAATAGAATAGGAAAAGCCTCGGGACTTCACCCCCAACTCCTGTTCTATATGCTTCTCTTATTTATATAAGGCCCTTGAAATCCAGTGATCTTGAGATATCCCTTCGCAGACTCTTCGTCCTCTCATTCAATCTTCACACGCATGGGATCCTCGCTGTTGCTCCCACTGCTCTGCGCCGGGATGGTCACTATGGCCACTCTCTTCCTCCCCTCTTCCTTCGCCTCCGAGGCTTATCCCTCTGCCTACGGCTCGGGCTCCTGCAACGGCGAGCTCATCCCCGTGAAACGAGAGGTCTACGCCGACGGACGTATCTTCGACATCACTCACCCATACACCCCCAAACGATGACCCACTCTTTGGTACCGACGTAGGAATCTTGGCGTGAGGTCATATGCGTTGGAGAAAGAGTCATTGTTCGCAATAACGATCTATCACCAATTAAACTCTCACATGAAAATGCCCACTCATACCGGCACGCACGTTGACTCGCCGGGCCACGTCTTCGACCACTACTTCGATGCTGGCTTCGACGTCGAGACTCTTGACCTTGAATTCTCTCAAACTGGTAAACAGACCAAAACTGCTCTGCTTGGTTGATCGAGAAAATGTCATCACGCGAAAAGGAAAATTTTTCCACAGAAAATTATTTTTTCTAATTAAAATCAAGATTTGGCGCGAAAGTATAACGGTATCTCAAAAGAAAAGGAAAAGTATACTCAGCCTTGGAGGAAGCCAATTATCCCCATAAGGCGTAAAACGTATTTTACAACGAGATACTGACATGGACAAAAAACCATTTCCTAAACATACGCCTGAGCTTTGGAAATAGTCCTACCTAAATATCTTCAAACATTAGGGTTGTGTTTTGATTTATGAAAGTGTTTTCTTAATTCCATATCTTTATAGTGACAAGTCAAGGAAATAAAACAACCATATGGAGTACAGAGCAACAAGTCAAGTATGAGCTCTTATTGTCAGTCATTTTCGGAAATTTACATATATTCAGGAATTTTCTTTGTACCTCCTTTAGAAATCCTCAAGACCACTATTCTTCCGGCCAATGAGAGTGCGGCATTTAGGAATGACAGCTCTTAACAATTCCGTATGAGAACATAAAGGATGGTCGTTTGTGTTTAGAATAACTTTGAGGAGATTGACTATGGATTTTACTTATTGATTTTATCTATTATTTGATCAGCGACCTGCACTGTTGGTTTGATGCTCAAGGGATAAGAACATTACTGGTATGCTCTTCTGATTTGACTTCTCTACGATTTAATTGATTCCCAGTATTTCTTTCCTCAATTGCTTGTTTGATCTTGGTAAAGAAGAGAAAGTGTCAAAAACTTTATATATGAAATTATCCTTTGAGTTGAGCTTAAATCGGGTTATTGACCAAAAAAGAGAACGAGCAGATACCTTACATAACCAATTCTAAGCTCCGTTGGATTATTAAACAAATATGCCATAGCACACCAAATTTAATTCTAATTGTTCTAGCACACAATCAAAGATGTTGTGTTGTGATTCTGCTAGAGCTATCCACGTCTCCTAAGCATTTGTGTGAGTTAAACTTTTTATTGTTGGATACATGTTTTCGAAAAATGCTGGCATTAAGTCCACTATGAATCAAATTGTTGGTCACTTCTTAAATTAAAATCAAAAAAGGGGGATATTTTTATGATTTAATTTATTACCAAATAATACAGATAGGTTATTATATTAAAAGAAGTCAGTTGTTTGAAAATACATCTATTGAGTAAGTATTACCAAATAAAAAAGAGTCATTTATGAAAGACAATATCCCGTGAGATTCTGTAATCCAAATAACTCACTCCAAATAAAACCGTGGTGATGAATTTTTAAATTTTTGGTCTATTTCGGTAACTGTATTTGGAAATACAGTTTCAAACTGATCTTATTGAATTTTTGTGGAATTCAAAAAAATGTATTGAAAATCGTAAATGTGTTTCTTATAACTAATTTTTAATATTTTAAAAAAATTTATGTGAAAAACAAGTTGAAATAATAGAAAAATAACTGAAAAGATGTTATCTAAAAACTGTTCTGAGAACATAAAATTATGTATATTTATTGTATAACCGTGGTTTTTATTGAAATGAACATAAAAAACTATTTCCGAAATAGTTGTCAAACATGTCACTTAAGTGCTTACTTAATTTATCTTTATATTTAGAAAATGCTTTATGATGATGGAGAGTAAATTGTTGCATCCAACTCTTATAATTATCTTGCTGTGATTAATTATTTGTTTATACAACGAAACTACAGAAGTAAGCGTAAAGTCCTAATAGTGCATGTCTATTCCATGATGTATTTACTATTTTTCTACCAATTCTGCCTTATTCTGTTTTGCTTTCCTCTGATCCATATCTATGTGCCCACTTCTTGTAACTGCTATTATTTGCATTTTTATTTAGTGCTTTGAAGAGAGGTGCCAAGCACCCATGTCCACACTTATCTTTACTATTTTTTGTTTGTTTGATACATAAAAAAGGCATCAGTCAATTATCGACCTGAACTCTGATAAATCTTTTCACCCCATTGTTCCTCAACTCCGACCCTGAGTGCTGCATGAATCAATTTCGTGTTGTTGAAAAAAAATTGAAGCCTTTGGGATTTATTTAGCTTGTGAATTCGCAAGCTGCGCCCCCCACCAATTGCATCTATTTTTATTGGTGGCCCTCTCAAGCTTCAGCCCGCCCATCGGAATCCAACTTTTTTCTTCACTAAAACGTTTATGAGTCATTATCACCGATTAAATTCTTGCCTTTTTGTCCAAAATATTGTGGCAGGTGATTTGTCTTTCAGGCCACAACAAAGGCGGTCTTTCATTAAAACTGTTACTCTTATGAGGTTGATGGCAGCCTGTAGGACCAAGATTAGTGGAGATTAGGTTCTAAGTACAGACACAAGGAGCACATTCCAATAGCTTAAGTTGGGCCTTAGCTAAAGACATCCTTCCACCCAGATACAGTCATTAAGTGATTTCATGGAATTGATGTTGCATGAACGTTCGTTAAGTCATATGTGAAGTCATTTCATATAATTTACTAACGTCATTGTTTAACCATAATTGTAACAACAACATTACTTTAGGGAGATATGGTTAAAATATTTATTTAACTTGTAGCATTAAGTTATTAAGGTCATTATAGCGTTTACTTATACATGTTGCCTTTTCAAATTAAATATATCTTACCTCTTATACAGCTTGAAAGCTATGGAGTCCGCTAACAGATTCCAAAGGGTAGGTACGTCGTGTGCTTGTTCAATAACATTAAACACTACAGGTAACGATTCATCATTCAATTTACTTTTTCGAATTTCCGATAGTTT